>JAPFTC010000436.1:0-16086 GCA_030779165.1 Fusarium sp. MBC 441
ATCTGGGCAATGGCTATAGCCATTGCCCAGATAAGAGAAGCGGTTGCCGTTGTACTTGACGTTCATATCATCCCAGCGCACGTCTGAGACGCATTCAGCGTAGTGAAGAGATGATCCGGGCCATAGCGCAGTGATGGGTGCCTTGGGGTGGTCGGCCTTGTACCAACTGCGGCATGCCTCAGCCCAGACGGTCTTGTCCATGAATTTGTCCTTGTGCTCGATGAAGTCGTCGACGGCTTCTTTCTTGGGGGCGAACGAGTGTATACCCTCTACTTGGAAGCGAGAGATAACCTTCATCATCCAATCGGCCTGAGCTTCGACTGCCATAAGCACGGGTCCATTGCCGATGGGGCAATTGGGTCCCAGGAAGATCATGTAGTTGGGAAAGTCCGGGGCCGCCACTCCCAAATATGAGCGCGGCTCTTTAGCCCACTCGTCTTGAAGATTTTTCCCATCTGGCCCAAGTAGAGGAAAACGAGGGCGGAAGGTTGTGTCGAATCCGGTTGCACAGACGAGAACATCAACGTTGTACTCGTTATCGTCATCGCAGAAGCAACCAGTCGCCGTAATTCGCTTGATTTCGCCATAGACAACCTCCACGTTGCGCTTGGAGAGACTCTCTAGATAGCCGACGCCTGGTGTAAGTCTGCGACCTAGAGTCGGGTTAACCACGATCAACAGTTGAGAGAGAGGGTTGAAAGCCTTACATCCCAGAGACCACTCGGGGATCAGTTTTTTCTCAAGGTCCTTGTTGGCCAACTTTTCCCTCATTTTAGCGGTGACATATGCCCTGCTCTCCTTCTGAGACGGGTTCTCTTTGATGAAGAGGTTGAATAGCTTGTTCTGCCCCCTCTCGATCTCTTTTCGGTATGCGGTGAGCATCTTTGGAGTCTCCAAAAAAGATTTCTTCTCATCGGGCGTGTATTGATGCTGGCTCAACCCTTGCATCGGGGCGATGTACGCCGGTTCTCGAATGAATGTAATGACCTTTTTGACGTTGGGCTGGATGGTTGGGAGCACCTGGATGCCAGAGGAGCTACGAACATTAGTCTTCGCACTTGTCTGACGGGGCCTGGCAAAAGTCATCTTACCCATTTCCGATCAGCCCGACAACTTTATCCTCGAGCTCGACAGACTCATCCCAATTCGCGGTATGGAGTAACTTGCCCTTGTACTCATCGATGCCAGGAATGGGAGGGTATCTCCAAGCATTCAGGATGCCACCGGCGTTGATCAGAATATGGCAAAAACTTTTGAATACTTGCTTGGTAGCCAGGTCCTCGATATCCACATCGTAGCCCCCGCGCTCATGGTTCCATGAAGCGCCAATGACTTGGTGACGGAGTTTGCAGTATTTTCGGAGACCGTATTTGTGGGCAAAGGTGTCAAAGTAGTTGAAAATCTCCTTGCTTGAAGCATAGACTGAGGACCAGTCAGGCTTGGGTTCAAAGGACCACACATAGTTGTGGGCGGGGACGTCGCACGCGCATCTGTTAATTTCGTCGTCAAACCATTAGCACAGGCACGACTGAAGGCAACTCCACAAGTAGGAGGGGTTTGTGAGCGTGTTATAAGATCATGATTGTGTACCCAGGACTTGAAGAACATTGCATTAGTGAAGAACAGCCACGAGACATTGGGGACCGTGCATACTATCTGTTTTCAAACCAAGTCCCAGCAATATCCTCGTTCTTCTCGTATATCTCCAACTCGAAGTTTGTGAAGCTTCGTTGCATCTTGTATGCAAAGAGTAGCCCCGACGCACCGGCACCAACGCAGATGACACGAAGCTGGCGCTCCTCATGGATGGGCTGTTCGATAACCGCGTAGGCATGGCCGTTACGGGAGGCTGTCATGTCCAAAATAGTGTCGGGGAGCAAGACGTCAGACATTGTTACTAATGCAGAAGGCTTCGATTAGGACAGGTTGAAATATGAATGGGTTTGATGAAGGTAGAGTCGATAGATTGAAGACATGCTGTAGTTGGTATTAATATATTAGCACCAACCTAAACTGATTGATCAAGTCACTTCCGGGCATCCGATTCATCGGATGCGTTACTGGAATACGCTTTCTTCGGTGTGTATAGTTCGTTCCGAGGAAGTCCTGGCGCGCTCGCCGCAACGTGATAAACACCTCGGAAGGGGAGTGATGCGCGGGGGCGCGCGGAAAGCGCAGTAATCTAGACTCGCTAGGAACTTAGAAGAGGCCGGCTGCTAAGCATGGTTAACTGTGCACCCCGGGACGAGATGTGGTCATCTGATAGTGATTGTGTTCGGGTCAGGCTGGACTTTTTCTGATTGTCTGGTACGACACCCTCAGTCTGCTATAGTCCAGACCAGTCTGATTGAGCAAGAAGGAAAGCCAGACGTCAGATCTCGAGAATATTGCCTGATATCGCGGCTATGGTAGTAGAAGCTGCGCATTCAGTTGTGTAGACAAAAGACTCTGCGAAAACTTGGACAGTCCCTTGAACAGGGGTTCCTACTAGAGAGGCTCTTGCGCCATCAATCTTGCTCACACGACTGCCCCTCATCTACGACATGCACATGACCTGCAATGAAAGCAGACTCATTGTTGAGAAGAGATCCCACCAGAGGGGTCATTTCTACCGGGAGGCCAACACGGCTGTGACGAAACAATATGAACTATTGGTTCCCGTATCGTAGGTATGGGGGCCCCATACTTTTGGGTATTTGGCCTAATGGTTCTTTGCAACAACGGCCCATCGGATTGTCGTTTTCACTTGGCTCACTCAGATTCTTTTCCACCAGCGGAGTTTTGATCATGTCACTGTATCAGACATTTCTGGTCAAGGGTTTCATTTCTTCCACAATAGATCGACCTAAGATAAGATTCTTACGGTGCAACAGCATTAACCCGACGAAGCATGTTCAACAAGACTTTTCCTCGGTACATACTATTAGATTCAGCTTCACCGAATTCTCCGAGGAACATGCAGCCCCCCCTGTACACCATCTCATCCGAGGCAAACTCCACCTCGGGACAGCAGCCAATAGCCATCAAGAGCTCGGTAAACAAGTTGACTTCTACTTGCAACTGATACTCGAGAAAGACTTGACTGCCAACCCTGCGGCAGGTGTGGACTGTTTCTTCTACAATAGGTTTACCAGCGATCCCGGAATACATTTCCTGGATCGCCTGGCTCCCAGAATTCATGAAGACACGCTCGAAGTGCGCCCCCACAAAATCGCTGAAATGTCTTCCCTTATGAAAGCCGGCCAATGGGACCGAAAACACAAAAAGGTCATCATCAACGCGATCCCAATACCAGAGCCAGGCCCGAATCAGATTCTAGTCAAAATTATTTCCGCATCCCTGTGCCACTCCGATCTGAAAGCGTTCGAGATCCCAGGCGAAGAAGCACAAACTCTCGGACACGAAGGCGCTGGTCTGGTCGCAAAACTGCACGAATCGGCCGAGGGCAAAGGATTTCAGGTTGGCGATGCCATAGGCTTTCTCTACCACATTGGTAGTTGCCATGAATGCGAAGGCTGTCAGCTACACAGTGCCTTTTGCTTCACGGGCTGCAAGGTACAGGGTATAACAGCACCGGGGTTCTTTGCTCAATACGCGGTTGTGGACTTGCAGAATGCCATCCATATCCCCCCAACGTGGGATTTGAAGAGTAGTTCGGTGTTTTTCTGCGCTGGACTGACTGGTAAGAGCCGTCTCTTGATTGCATGTTTGCCATCTGCTCACAAAGTCAGCATTCCATTCCGTTAATTCCTGCCAACTCGAACCGGGCCAGTGGCTGGGTGTCGTCGGTGCCGGCGGTGTTGGACAGCTCGCCATTCAGTACGCAATGGCGATGGGTTTCAATGTCGTCGCAGTCGACATCAATGACCAGGCACTTGAGACAGCTTCGGCGGTCGGTGCCTCAGAAACGTTCAACTCTAGAACCTGCAGTGATTACGTGTCCAAGCTACGAACGGTCACTGCCGGTGGTGTTCATGCTGCTGCCGTGTTCACGGGGGCCAGAGCTGCGTACAAGAATGCGTTCCAGATAATCCGGCTGGGCGGACTGCTCATGGCGGTCGGCATCATGAATGAGCCTCTCGAGGTTAATACTCTGGAGTTTGCCATGGGCAAATATCGAATAAAGAGTGAAAACGTCGGCATGCCACGGCAGATGAAAAAGGCCATGGACTTTACAACCAAGCACAAGATTGCACCAGAGGTCCAGTTTAGGAAGTTGGAGGACCTTGGCAGTATGGTCGCTGAGATGCGAGAGGGCGCGGCAACGAAAAGAATGGTAGTCAACCCTTGGGCCTAAGATCAGCCGTCAGAATTTGTATCTAGCTTCTGGTGTGTTTACGCACTCATTTGTTTCAGTGTTCGGATCGTCTACTTGCTTTGATTTCTCGTTTCTATTTGAGTTCTGCGGTGGAATTTCGCGTTCCGAGTGCCCAACCCTACCCTCGCCCAACGACATGATATCAGTTTCTTGGAATATATGTAAGAGCCCTTAGCTTTGCACAGGAAGTGCTGAGCTTATTTGGGCACGTTTTAGGGCCTAGTCCCAGACGAGAGATAAACACATCTTAATCTACACATCTATACGATGCGTCTCTTAGAGATAGTAGCCCCTTCATTCTCAAACACAAGCTATTTTGCAATATGGCAGCAGATCCGGAAAGGTTCTTATTGAGGACGGTTTCGAAAGAAGAATAAAAAGGCCGCCCAGTGAATATAAGTCATCACTAAGGAATAAATAGACTACATCTTCCTTAAATTTCAAGTGGCCAGCGGGAGTCGGTATTCAACTAAATGTCGCTAGCTCGTGAATGGGATGATCCAATGTTGCCTCTGCCCCCATCAGCTGCGGTCATGACTCCTTTATGGAACTGCTGTAGAACCTATTCCGACAGAACCACCGTCTTCACTTGAGTAAAGTCCAGTAGACCATGCAGTCCCAGCTCGCGCCCAAGGCCGCTTTCTACAGAAAGTATTAGCCAACAATGTCCACCAAGGAAGAATTATAAACGTACGCTTCCACCCTCCAAAAGGCCTGGTTGGGTGTAGGTAAGATGTCGAGTTCACCGTGACGGTACCTGCCTCCAACTTGGGACTAATGCGAAGCACTCGGCCGATGTCTTTGGTGAAAACGGCGGCACCTAGACCAAATTCTGTGTCATTCGCCTTTGCAAGAACCTCTTCATCCGTTTCAAAGGTATCAATGACCACTACGGGGCCAAAGATCTCCTCCTTAAGAATTCTCGCGTTCTCCTTGGGCCTCAAGAATACTGTAGGCTCGACATAACAGCCTTTCGTGCCGTGCCTCGCGCCACCCATTAGGAGGGTTGCCTCTTGTTTTCCAACATCGATGTAGTCTAGGACAGTCTGATATTGACGGTGGTTGTACATAGGGCTGGATTTGGTCGTGGTTTCCAGTGGATTCGAGCCTAAATCGCTGCATCGAGCCTGCACCAGTGGCCGGAAAGACTCGAGAAACTCGCCGAGGATTGAAGCCTGAACGTATATCCTAGTGCCAAGCACGCAGCCTTGTCCGTTCATGAACATGAAGCTCGTGGCACACGCGGCCGCCTTGGCAATGTCGGAATCCTCAAACACAATCACTGGGGTTTTGCCTCCCAGCTCCAGGGTGCAGCTCTTGAGATTAGATCGTGCTGCAGCGATCTGCACTTTCTTTCCCACAGGAACACTGCCGGTGAAGGTGATCTTGCGAATTTTCATGTGTGAGGCCAGGGCCTCTCCGGCCTCAGCTCCACCGGTGAAAATATTCAGGGCCCCTGGAGGAATTCCAGCCTCGTTGACCAGCTCCCCAGCCCCGAAGATGCTGAAAGGGTTCTGCTCGCTAGCCTTGATGAGCATGACATTTCCAGCCGCTAGCGCTGGGGCAGCTTTCATTGCAAAGGTCAACAAGGGTCCGTTGAAAGCAGTGATGCCGGCCGTGATTCCATATGGCTCATGTTGGACCAGCTAGACTGATCAGCATGCCAATACTAAACAGCCATGCTATCAAGAACGGGATGCCGATCTTACCTGTACGCTAGCGCCATTGGTGGGAGCGATTTCTCCCTGTGCCTTGTCGATATAGTTGGCATAGACTAATCGACATGGCGCGATCTTGATTAGCGTCCGAACACAAACCGCCCAAATGGCTCGGTTGGAGGCATCTTACACTTGAAAATATTTCCGGCTTGAGCGGCTTCTCCCTTGGAAAGAGAAATCTCTTTCCCACTAACCAGGGTATCGAGATACCCCAGTCGATCTTGGTTAGCGATCATCAAATCTCCGAGTTTAATCAGGGCATCTCTGCGCGCTTCCTGTGAGTTGTGAGACTGGGCCTCAAAACACATTCTCTAGAAGAAATGCACCTACCAAGGTTAGAGCCTGCCACGCAGGCAGGGCATTTTCAGCAGACGCGACAGCTTCGTCCACATCGGCCGTACTTGCGGCATGAAGATCTACAGGATGATCAGTCAGTTGCGTAGAGGTCTTGGTGGGAAATTAGAATGTCGATACCGGCTGTGATGGTGCTGTCATCTACTGCACTTTTGATCTTCAGCCTCTCGCTACCTGTCGAAGACACCCATTTGCCATGGATAAACAGCTCGGTTCGAATTGGAAACTTGAAGTCCATTTTCAGTCGGAAAACGATATGGGAATCGCGTTTGAGAAAGAGTTGGTTGCTCCTTACTCACAGAGTAATTGTTTTTCATAAATATCTAGGCACATAATCCGAGATCCGAGGTGGATGATGATGGTCTCGGGGTTCCGGGGCTCCGAGGCTCCGGGGAACTACTCTTGGGGGGAGGGATAGCCAAGAGAAGCTCCGAGGGAAATAGCCCACGACCTGTCTCCCTCGGAATTTGGCCCAGGAACCCCAGACTCGGGCACCGGCAAGAGAATTGACCTTGACCATCACTGACACGGGATAAAAAGCAGCGTATTCTTCTGTATTTCGCCTCGATACTCCTCACAGTTACCCGCCACTATCAATTCCAGTAATTACATAGCAGTACGAACACACCCGCCATGGTCGCAGATCTTCATTACGCGGATGCCATCCAGGCAAAGTACGAGGAAGAGAAACTGAAGCGTATCCGCCAAGATGGTGTCGCCCAGTTTATCACGCTTGATGAGAACCTCAACTTCAGCAATTACGCCAAGGATCCGTGGAATGACACAAAGCCAGGGGCTCCCAAACCAACCAGCACTGGCAACTGCTATAAAGCAGCTATTCTGGGCGCCGGCTTCGGAGGACTTCTCTTCGCCGTCAATCTCATTGAGAAGAGCGGCTATCGCCCTCAGGATATTATCATCATCGATCGCGCCACTGGCTTTGGAGGAACATGGTACTGGAACCGTTATCCCGGTATCATGTGCGACGTAGACAGCATGGTCTACTTGCCACTGTTGGAGGAAACTGGCTATGTACCGAAGCACAAGTACTCCTATGGAGATGAAATCAGGACCCATACCCAACGCATTGCCAAAAAGTGGCAGCTCGAAGATCGGACCTTGTTCAGGACCGAAGTCAGAGGCGCCTCCTGGGACGAGTCGGCAAATGAATGGGTCCTTGGCGTGGAAGAGAACGAACTCGACGGGCAGACGAAACCATACCAAATTCGCTCCAACATTCTCTTTCTGGCATCTGGCCTTCTCGTCAAACCCAAGGTGCCCGCGATCCGCGGGATTGAGGGATTCAAAGGACACTTCTTCCACACCGCCCGATGGAACTATGAGTACACAGGTGGCTCGCCTACGGACTGGACCCTCAATAAGCTGTCTGACAAGAAAGTCGCCGTTATTGGAACTGGATCGACAGCCGTCCAGGTGGTCCCGCAGCTTGCAAAATGGGCAAAGACTTTGTATGTTGTGCAACGTACACCGGCTGGGGTCGATTTTCGGGGTCAACATCCGATCGACCCCAAGGATGCCGAGCGAATCACGAGAGTCAAGGGCTGGCAACAGGAGCGACAAGTCAACTTTGTGGCTATGATGAGCCAGTTGCCTGACCCGCCCAAGGTCGATCTGGTCAACGACTCGTGGTCCAAGCTGACGACCATCAAAGCAATGACTGGTAGTCCCGAGCTCGAAAACATCACCCTTGAGAATAAGGACGCATACTTTGCTCAACTTAAGGATGAAGACCTGATCCGCACCAGTCGCGTCCGAGCCCGCGTCGACGAGATTGTCAAGAACAAGAATTACGCAACTAGCCTCAAGGCATGGTATCACACTTGGTGCAAGAGACCCTGCTTCCACGACGACTACCTTCCTGTCTTCAACCAAGACAATGTCCACCTCATCGACACCAATGGAAGGGGATTGGAACATGTTACTGAGAACGGGATCATGGTTGACGGGAAAGAAATCGAAGTAGACCTGATTGTGTTTAGCACGGGATTTAACTATCTTTTCAGCAAATCTCCTGCCGCACAAGCTGGTATATCCGTCGTCGGTCGACGAGGCCTCAGTCTGGATGAAAAGTGGAAGAATCTCGCCACGCTGCACGGCCTTGTGACGCGAGATTTCCCCAATCTCTTCATGGCAAATGCAGCCCAATCGGTGCTGTCGCCAAACCAAGCGTTCAGTTTGGATATCTACGCCAAACATGCGGCAGCAATCATTCGTCAGGCTTCCGAGAAGGCTAAGGCGCGAGGGGCTTCGAGGTTTGTCCTTGAGCCCAGCCACGAGGCCGAGCAAAGATGGGCGGAGCGTATCATGAGCCAGGCTCTACCTCTATCCATCGCATTGGACTGCACACCAAGCTACTACAACTTGGAGGGAAAACTTACCCAGGAGATGTCACGAGAGGAACAGATCCAACAGGCCAGAGGCGCCATCTGGACCAAAGGCCCTCTGGACTTTGTCGAGTTCCTGGCAGCATGGGAGGATAAGGGCGATCTTGAGGGTTTGGAAGTAACATTCCCTTAAACGTAGAAATCGTGCTGGATTGGAGATTGCGCAAACCAGGTAGCTGGGCTGCCAAGTACATTCGTTAGTGATTTAGTGATAGTGGTCTTTATTGGAAAGTATGATGACAACGGCTCGTCTAAAAAAAGAATACCACTAGTACTGACACCTGTGGTAACTCGGTGATAAGGGGCCAAGGTGAATGGCAGTAGTGAATGACCTGACTAACAAAGCACTCTGCTGTCTCGTTGAAGAGAGCTGGTAGCCCTAGGTTGGGCCGTTTTACAGCGTTGAGTTTTAATGCTGCCGGGTGGTTAGCATGGTGTTATTTAACCTTGTACCTGATAACTCCTCTTGGAGATGGAGATGATAATAATGATGAGACGTAAAATAAGGGGGCTAGCTAGTATCAGTAATATACGTATATTATTATCAGAGTTAGGTAAGGTAAAAGAAGTAGAAAATGGCCTTCAGCAGACGTGGATTACTTATAATTCACAACATTTCATTAAACACAGTAGCTCTACAGGCCATTTTAACCCGATATTATTCCAGTAATGGAGTCAGCTATCCTCTCCAATACTATCGGTAAACTGGAGTGGCTGAAGTAGTGGTAGGATATCATCAGCGCGTGCAGCAAACCCTTGCGAAAGCGAAACTTCGAGTGATAACACCAATTGGAAGTAGAGGCGTCGGCGGTAAACGAGGACATCTTGCCACCCAACCTCGGGGTCTGCTAGGGGGTAAGGCCTAGCTAGAGACCATGGACTAGCATTTATAGGATTTGCACGAATCGCTTGAGTAGGCCTCGCCTGGCCGTTATGGTTATCGGGCCCCTGCGTAGAGAGATGCAAGAGGGATGGCTCAGATTCGATTTGGTCCTGCAAGAGTTGGAGGACATTATCCACGCCGTCCGATCCACTGTAACGTTCCCGCATCAGGTCAATCAGCTCCATGAATAACTTCAGCCGGCCCTCGCGCTGGGCCTTCTGAGCCGCGCTGGAAGCAAGTTTCACATCCAGCCAATGCAAGATGAATGGGAATACCGCATGGAGCATGCTGAATTGACGCGAACTGATTAGTCAAATCAAACATGATGGTGGGTTTGGTAAAGTGAACCTACGACCCAAAGGATAGGCATCGAGCCAAATCCATCAACAACAGTTCTTTAACGAGCTCCCTCATACTTCCTACGCAGTCCTCAATGTTGCACAGGCACCTCCGAAAAGCCTCTTCGTCAAGCATCTGCGATCGACAAATGTAGTGTATGAGAAGAGCCTCGCGATGTGCGAGTGCTATCTTGGCAGAGCTGAACCAGGAGCTTAGAACACAAATTGGCCAGAGGCAAGGGGGCACTCACTAGTAGCGAAAATACATCACGTTGACACTGAGTGTCACATTCCGTTCAGAAATAAACATCACGGCTGGTGTTGGAAACTGAACCACGGACTCATCGAACCACTGCTGGAGGGAAGCCTGGAGACCTCCGATTCGCTCTAGCGATGCTCGTGCCTCTTGTTCCCCGGCAGGAAGTACGCCGGGAGTACAAACCTCGCTTGCGACGCCCGTCAATGCCACGGCCAACCTGCACTGGACGATGAAAAGTTTGGTGAGCAGCGTGGAAGTGTCGTGGTCGTAAACTCTATTTGGGCCATGGTCGCCTTCAAAAACCTGGGTTCGCAGTGAGTGAAGATCCGGGACGTTGTGAATCTTGAAAGGCCGGTGGGTTCCAACAGAGAGGAATCGATCGCGGACGAAGCAGCACCATAAAAGCCTCAGAGTCTCTCGCTTCTGACGCCCTGGTGGCTCAGAATCTTCAAATGCATGCCCTGCTTTTGAGTTCTTGGCATATTCAATCGCGGTGTTGAGCCAGGAGGTATTGCGAACAATCTGTGGACTCTTGGAACTCGCAGTGTAGTATGACAGTAACAGCGCGCCATTTGCAACTTGGATTTGATCATCCTCGACACCAAAATCAAACAGTAGCTAGTAATCATGTCAGTCGATCTATCCCGTCTCTGGGCATCTCCATCTGAGGAACGTCGAACCTTGGCTCGTCGATAGAAGGTTGTACTAGCTTGCCGAGGACCTTGATAGCCCGCCTTCTGGATGATGTCTAGAGGGATACACTTTAATCGTTGTCAATTCAGATTCCTCATGCTGTCCTTCCGGGGATACTTACCCCGCTTGAGAGACATAGCATGGCGTTGAGGACGAACAAACTCAACCCAACAGTCTGGCCCCGAGCTTTATACGCTTGCCAAAACCTTTCTTCGTCCACGATTGGTAGATTGGGATGGACGATGAGGAAAAAGGCGCGCACAAAGTGATCTAACTCTGGTGGATCTGGTAGGTCGAAGGAGGCCTCACTTTCTAGAAAGTCGATTTCCTTTTGTGAGAGGTGCGACCTCCTTCCCAGGTTCACTGAGAGTGGTGATGTATTGGGCCTGACGAGCTGAATAGCTCGGTTCGCGCGTACAAGATTGTCGGCGTCCATCATGGCGTCGTCGAGACTAAATAGTTGGCCGTTCAGGTCTTCAGGCTCTCTGTCAGCCAATGCTGCGGGAGGGGTAGTCGCAGCTGTTCCAGCGTATGGCCTACAGATATTCGTCAAGTCTCCTGCACTTACCGTCAACCATTGCCTCCCAGGTCAAGCTGTCCATGTCTGCCACGGTAGATAGTGCTCCTGGGCACATGACTATCTCATTCTGAGGGTTTAGAGTATTGCAGCTACGCATGCTGTCGCCGGGAGTATTGTCATTGCGGGGATTGTCATGGCCTAGGTCAGTGCCCATGACGAGAATATCTTCCTGGAGAAGAGGAAGCGCAGGCTCGCTCGCCTCTTCTTGCTCGGAAGCATCGTCTGGTCTCGGGACGAGATTGCTCTTTTGTGCTCCTTGCCTCCAACATGGTCAATATGTGACGACGGGTCGAGGCGTGTGTTGGCCAGATCCACCACCACCCGACGAAGTGAGGCAGCTCGTCGGGTGCGGCGTGGGCCCAACTCACCTTCTGGTGCGTCTTTCGTCAACTAAACATGTGTATCCGTCCAGCTGGCAATTAGTGCAGCTATTCTTCCGGATCTGGCCATCACATCGAACTTTTCTTGCCTTACACATGCGACAGGCGCGAGCAGCACGTCTCCTGCGGCCAATAGAGGGCAGAGGGTCCCGCGGCGCTGAGGTACTCACAGGAGGAGACAAGGCTGTCATCTTGATTTACCAAGGGGAGAACGAGATGCTAGATTACGCCGAGTTTGACTGATGAACGTACAAACAGTTGTGCAGTTGTGTTTGCTCGGGGTCAGCCAGATACTCGGAGGGATGGCCGTCAAACACCGCCAGTGTGGGGTAACGGAACCTCGGGTTTGAAAGCGGTACTGGCCTATGACGAGACAAGGGGCCCGTTCTTTTAGGTTTGAACCCTGGAAAGGATGACACGGCTTGCTTGGCAGCTTGGTCAAGCGTTCCAAGGAGCGGAGGGGGGTACAGGATTGCATAACTATAGGGTATAGGGATCAGCAATGTTAGAAGATGGGGACGCTTCTACTTCGCCACGAGGAGCTTTTACTATATATCGTAGCCTTTATTAGACTATAGTAAGAGGTATACCTGTAAGAGCCAGTTACTAGACTATCTCTCGCTCGCCACACTTTGTAGCTTGTATACACCATACAACATTACTGACCACTACACCCTGCATCTCCTAGTATGTCACAAGACTACAGCAAGGTCACCTGCAAGGATGTAACTAAATAAGGGGCAGCGCATTTCGCGATACTTCATAAGGCACTGTTCATGGCTAGAGTGGCAAGTATCATAAGTTGAAATTCTATACTCATCCTCCCCAATATGCCGCTGGATTAGCCAAGATCATAACAATGGAGCCATTGACCCTGTTGTATTACTACCCAGCATTAAACTGGGGCTGCCCTGAAGTCCAGGCCCTAACTCCGGGCCCTAAGTCCGGACAGGCCCGGACACCAACCGGTGTTCGTTATGCTAGTTGCTGGGCACTGAGAGCTTGGATCTGAGCCAGGCCCCGACCGCCTTCAACGTCGCGTCGGCTTCGGGCGCCTTTCCAGCCATGAAGGTGTACACATGCTGCATGCCCTCTGCCACTTCCAGCTTGACATCCACCCCTGCGTCCCTGGCAACCTCGGCCAAGCGAACACTGTCATCCAACAAAACCTCCTGGTCACCCACCGCAACATAAAGTGGTGGACACCCTGAGAAATCAGCGTACAGTGGATTTGCCGCCGCATCCTTTGGAGATGCTTGTCCAAGCCACATCGCAAGCATGACGGTCGACTGTTCGCGGGTTATGATGCCATCGGTTCCTGCGTTGGTGTCGTACGATTTGCCCTTCAATTCCAGGTCCACTAGAGGCGAGAAGGCGATGACGGCGCCGGGCAGGCTGCTGCTCGATTGCTTGATCTTCAGGAGAGTTGTGACAGCGAGGTGGCCTCCAGCCGAATCGCCACCCAGAGCCAGCTGCTCGGGCTTGAAACCCTTTCCAATGAGCCATTGCCAGGCAGCTGTAGAATCCTCCAGCTGGGCAGGATATTGACTTTCCGGTGCAAGTCGGTAATCGATAATAAGGACGTATACTCCTGCCGCTTTGGCCAGGTGTCCCCCCATCTTGCGGTAGCTGGCCGGCGACCCTGCGAAATATCCGCCACCGTGGAAATAAATAACCGCGTGTGTCGGCGAAGCAGATAGTGGCTTACACCAGATTGCCGGCCGAACGGTTCCTGGGCATTGGACCTCTTCGTAAGTGACGTCGGTCGGTTCGGATGATAGCGTATGGAGTTCATCAAGGACGGGCCTAGATATGTCGAGTGGGAGATTTTGGCCCTGCGTGGTACTTTTCGTGACCTGATAAAACTCTGCGAGAGCGTATGACTCTTTCGACGGCATCTTGGATGTAGTTTGTTAATAATCTTGAAAACTGCCTTGCTGAATGTGGTGGTGATAAACGTTGCCGTGCTTGTTCCTCTGCCTCGTAAGTAGTAATGTATGCCTAATAAATAAACGAAATACTCCCTATTTCCGAGGAATCCGGGGATGAGGCAGCAAACTAGTACTGCGCTGAAGGGCTTAAAGCTCCACACCTGGTAGATCCGAGGAACTTCGACCTATACTTCCGAGGATGTTCATCGGGAGTTAAGCATCACCGGGAAACTGCCTACCTCGGCTATTCCCTGAGTTCAATGTCAAATCCGTGTGGCAGATAATACTTCCACAAGCAAATCCAAGCACTGTCTACGGTCAAAGCTCCTGTTGAACGGCCCATCCTGGTCACTGCTTGCTTGCGCACCTCACTCGGCATTGTCAAAGTAGCCATAAAACCCATTTTCTTTCTTTATTCTTCTTTTTTCATGTAAACACCTTTACCGAATCTCAGGGACGCCAGTCCTCAGAATGTCAGAGTACCATCGTAGCGATGGGGTTGCTGTCGAGGAGTCCAAGTTGGTATGCTACACCCTAAGAACTTTGTCCCGCGTCTTCAATTCTAATGTGCCCAAGGTAACTTGGAACGGTCCTGAGGATCCTGAAAACCCCAAGAACTGGCCAAGGCGCAAAAAATGGGTAGCTACCATCATTGTGTCTCTGTATGCATTCAACTCCCCGGTGGCGTCCTCCATGATCGCGCCGGCGATGGACCAGATTGGCGAGGAACTTGGTGTTTCTTCCGATCTACAGCAGTATCTTATGCTTTCCATATTTCTCCTTGCCTACGCAATTGGTCCACTGGTATTGGGGCCTCTGTCGGAGATGTATGGGAGAAGCATCGTCCTCGCATTGTCCAATATTGTCTTCTTCGCGTTTAACTTGGGATGCGGTTTCGCTCAGTCACAGGCGCAAATGCTTGTGTTTCGCTTCTTAAGTGGTCTGGGAGGTAGTGCTCCCATGTCACTAGGTGCCGGCGTCCTTAGCGATTGTTGGGTCGCAACAGAGCGAGGCAGAGCTGTCGGTATCTACAGCCTAGCCCCGGTCCTGGGTCCAGGCATCGGCCCGATCGCGGGGGGGTTTATTGCCATGAGAGTACGTCGAGTTGACTTCTTGTTGCAGTGCCGATGATGCTAATTCTCCCTCTAGACTACCTGGAGATGGTGCTTCTGGTCGACTTCGATTGTTGCTGCAATGGTCCAAGCCTTGAGCTTTGCCTGCTTGCCCGAGACATATACCCCCGTAATTTTGCAGAACAGAGCACGGCAATTCCGACAGCAAACAAATGATGCAACATGGCACACAGAGTTTGATAATAAGAACCAGTCGTTCGGCAGAATCATTTCGGCCAACTTCAGCAGGCCTTTCCGTTTGCTTGGGACGCAACCGATAATTCAAATCGTTGCTCTCTACATGTCAGTGAGAGTGTGTGAACTAGACACAGCATTGAACTTACATATCTTAGGGCCTACATATACGGGATCATGTATATCGTTCTTTCCACCTTTCCAGACGTATGGGTTGGCGTTTATGGCCAAAGTTCGGGCATTGGTGGCTTGAACTACATCTCGATTACTCTCGGGTTCTTATTGGCGACACAAACTGCCGCACCCTTGAGTGACAGGATATACCTCAAGCTGTTGAACAAGAATGAAGGCGTCGGCAAACCTGAATTCCGAGTTCCTTTGATGGTCCCTGGCGCTTGTTTGTTACCAACAGGCCTGTTTATCTACGGTTGGAGCGCCGCCGCACCTACCCACTGGATTGTGCCCAACATAGGAGCCATGTTATTCTCTGCCGGCATGATCGTGGGATTCCAGTGTCTTCAAACCTATATAGTGGATGCATATGCCCGTTATGCTGCCTCTGCTATGGCCGCAGTGGTTGTCGCTCGCAGCTTGGCAGGGTTCGGATTGTAGGTTGCACTACCCCGTCACTGACTGGGTTGAATTCTAACACGATGATAAACTAGCCCGCTCTTCGCACCATACCTTTACAACTCGCTGGGCCAGGACTGGGGTAACTCACTGCTCGGGTTTATAGGGATTGCTATAGGTTTCCCGGGTCCATTCCTGCTATGGAAATACGGTGAAGCCTTGAGGCAGGGAAGCCGCTATGCAGCAGGATAGATTAAGAGACTATGTGATATGTTAAAACATTTTATACCTAATAGAAACAAAGAATTATAAAAAAACTAGTTTATAGCTATTTTATACTAAGTATATCT
>JAPFTC010000443.1:0-10276 GCA_030779165.1 Fusarium sp. MBC 441
TCGCTGCCTGGCGTTGTGAACCAGATCCGCATCCCGTACGTCCGCGTGTTGATGATCCAATTCATCGGTGTCGGATCTATATCCTCGCCCTCGGGCACCCGTATCATGAACTGCCGCACCTTGCGCCGCACGATCCGGAATAACCCCTCGGCCTGCTCGTCGGCCTCTCGGGCGCTCATGTACTGGTGTAACTGCGTCTTCTGCCCGTGACGCTCCAATAGGGACTGGTATAACACCAAATACCGCGCCACCCTGATGACGGCCGAATATATCGGCGTATAATTCATCACTGATACCCACCCGCCGCCCTCTCGCTCCAAACCCATGACGGCCAACGCGCTGATGATGATGCTCTCGTAATGGTTGCCGTTCTTGAACGGGTGGTCGAAAAACTGGACGACGGCATCCAAACAACTACGCTGCAACCGTTCCGGCGTGTACCGGCCGGCGCTGTCGGTATCGGTGACGACCTGCGTGACGCCCTTGTCGAATGACTTCCACAACTCCTCCTGGCGGATCGTCATGCGATATGGTGGCCGGGATGAACCGCCATCGTGATTGCTGCGGCCGCTGCTGTCGCTGCTGCCGTCCTCGCTGCTATCATCGCTGCCACTGTCACTGCCGTCACCCTCCTTGCTGCCCTACGACTCTGACCGCTTCCAAATCGACATCAACGTCTTCCACCACGCCTTGTACCGCTCCCACGCGTCTGGCTCCATCAATCCCTGGAATAGCTTCGTCGTGGTGATGTGCGCCTCCTTGCGCTCAATCTCGAATAACTCGGCCGTGCCGGGATAACACTGGCTCGCGGCGGCGTATGCGCTGTCCAACACGCGCTCGAATACCTCCCACATCCGCTGCAACACTGGCTCGTCCTCGCTGATCGGCTGTAATACTGCCCGTAACCGGTCGCGCTCGATGCCCTCTAAATGACGCGCCCAACCGCATTGGTGCAACCACCTCTCGGCCTCCCACTTATCGCTGGCGTCCTGAACCCTCGTTTTGGCCTCGCTCTCGAACGCCTCCTCGTCCTCCTGGTAAATACGGTCGAAAAACTTGATGGCGTCCTCTAACCTGTCCTCCTCTGCTATCCTCTGCTCTCGCTGCTCCCCCGTCTCCGGCCGGCCGACCTCGAACCACCCACTCGCGGCACGCCCGACAAAAAATCGTTGACATCGAACACCCGTCCGCCATGGCACTTGGCGT
Source organism: Fusarium sp. MBC 441 (assembly GCA_030779165.1). Lineage (NCBI taxonomy): Eukaryota > Fungi > Ascomycota > Sordariomycetes > Hypocreales > Nectriaceae > Fusarium > Fusarium sp. MBC 441. Next base: position 1,207 of record JAPFTC010000443.1, read on the forward strand.
TCTTTCCCTGCCCTCTTGGCCACATCCCCCCCTTTCTTCCAGTCGTTGACCCATCCGTGGCTCTCTCGGTAATGCTTCTGTATGCCCTGTACCGTCAGGATGACGAACGGACATCTGTCGCACCCGATCCCGTCATCTCTCGCCGGCGTGATGAATGGCACCGGCTTGGTTGTCGGGGCCGGAAATTGAAAATCCCGTAAACCGGCTTGGTCTTGGATGATTCCCGGGATTGCTTGGATGGCCTGTATGATCGCCCGCCGTGCTGGTGCCGGAATGTTATGCTGGTCTCGCAAATGGTTGTCTGCCTCCTTGGCCACGCATCCAAACTTACACGTCTCGCAAATAACGAACGGGTACTCGGGCAAATGCACGAATATCCCCAAACCGGGTCGCTGACTGATCTGTCTCTCCTCTTGATCTCGCTCGGCGGCGTGCGCGGGCATGGTGACCTTGATGTCGGCGGATTGGCCTGTTGTATGTTGCAATGGCTGCTTGGTGGACTCTGCCGCTGAAATTCCTGATGGTGATGAATTGATGTTGTGATGTGATATGGTAGATGGCATTTGTAATCTCTTTCCTTTCTGCTGCCCGGGTGGATCTGTGATGTTTGCTTCATGTGCTGCTCGATATGCTCACCGATGTATGCATAATGGCACGTATTATAAATAATGAATGGAAACTCGGGTAACTTGATAAACGGTTCTATCTGGGCCACTGCTGCTCTAAACTGCGATATATGTTAACGGGCATCCCCAACGAACAATATGATCTGGATCCGGCTGGAACGAATGGTTCTGTTTCTCGCTGGATTCATGTTATGCTACTATCCCTCGTTGGTGGCTTGCACTCACATGTATCCTATTGGCTGCGATGGTCTGGCTGACTATGCGCTGGTGGCTCTCTATGAATCATGGGAATCGGTGGTATACTATAAATTAATATTTATATATTATGACGCGTATTGGTTTCTATTGTTTAAGGCTTGGTGCTTAAACTTGCTTCTGTGGTTGCTGGGGCGCTAAACTTTAATGTAACTACTCTGCTTGCTCTTTGTATATGGCTTCTTGGTTAACTATCGCACTTTGATAGATTTCTCTTGATGGAATATACTTCTGTATGACGAACTCGCTTTGATTACTATCTCTTGGTTACCTCCTATTCTTCTTATTATATGCCTGCTCTACTACTTTTTCTCTGGATGGTTGGCGGCCTTATGGCTTGACTTCCCGGTGGGTTAATTACCACGGGTTATCGTATGGCTATAATATAAACCACTTGCTTAACCTGGCATCGCGTGACCTAAACCTAACTGCCATATTCCTTATTTATCACTGCTACTTATGATGTTCCTCTCTCTCTTGGCTGCGCTGACTAATAATTCTAGGAATCTAGGGTCGATTGAACCCCAGCCTAACCTATAGGTTATAAACCTCGTCTTCTACTCTCCCGTTCTAGCCCGTTAGAATTAATTTCTTTATCCATAATAAATACACTTAAAATTAACTTATAATGCACCACTTAGAAAATAAAAGTTTCTTTTTTACTCATATCCTTTTACCTCCTCAACCTGATCGAGGCGATACCTATCCTGTTTATCAAACACAAATGCATACCTAGTACCCCATTTTCTCTTCTCCTCCTTCATCAACTCAAACATACGAGACTCAACTCTGCGAACCTGGATGGCCTGTTGCCGTCGTTTATGTGTAAGACTCTCCTCGTCTGATGTTAGCTCATCGCTCCCTGGGTCCCCCTGGCCTGGGCCAGAGGGAGAATGCTCTGCTTGGGCTGCCTGTCGGCGGTTTCGTAGGGTATGGTGTGAATTTCGTAGGAGTTCGTAATTGTCCAGCTCATAGCGGAGCCGTACTACGCATTCACTAGGGTACTCGGCCTCAGAAAGTTTTCTGGCAACCCACTCCTGCGTGCGCCTATCCCACCGATTAAATACGTGATGTGGTTGTCTTTTTCTCGTGCTGATCAACTCTTTCTTAGGGACAGAGGGGTCTCGAGAAGGTTGGGGTATACCGGTAGACCACATCTCCCTCGCCTGGGTTAACTTGATGTGTATGTCGTCATCGGTTAGGCGAAGCAGGGACTGCTCAGGAGTGGTCACATAGGGCATATACTCATCGAGATACTCTCCCGAGGCGACGGTCCAGCCCGACGTAGGATGGTCTTTCAGGTTTTCTGTCGATAGCGGCTCCTCGGCGTTGTGGCATGTGCTGCCCAGGCTCTCATAGTACGAACGGAGGCCGCTATGGACGGCAGGCCACCACACGAATTTCTTCGAGTCCTTATGCTTACGCATGAAGCCCGACCCGTGTGGATAGGGGAGCATCCAGTGGCTTCCCACAAACGAAGCCTTTAACTCTTGCCGCCACCGGTGGGCCTTGTCGTGTCCCCGCGCCATCTTGACCGCCTCGAAGCTCTGTCGATAGAGCATCCGATATGGCTTATCTGCCCAACCCTTCCGATCGAACGGACCATCCTTCCAGTCCCATAGCCAGGCGAAGAGGACATCGATATTCTTTACGGCCAGGCGACGGCCATGCGCAAGTTCGGGTGGGCGATGACGCTCTGCCAGGGCTTCGCAGACGCTATCGTAGCAGAGGGGGATCTCCCCGGCCAAGGCAGCCTCTTTGCGCTCTGGATGGAGAGCGGACTTGATGTATGTGAAGACATCCTTGCGGAACGCACATAGGCAAAACTGCCGGAGGTAGTCTGCCAGAAGGTCGAGGCAGGCCGGAACCGCACTGAACTCGATCATCCACTGACGGACCTTGCCTACTCGGATAAAGTCGATGCGCACGTCCCGAATCTGGCGGTACCGAGCATGGTAGGCGGCCTGCATAGATGGGTTGTTAAACATCATGTAGGCTGCGTGGGGCTGCCTGAAGGTGAGCGTATCCCAGTCGATCTTATCGAGGAACCATGCGTAGCCATATGCATCCATGGTCCGCTGGAATCCAAGGCCCTCGTGGCGCCTTAGTCCGTCTGGCTGGTGCGGGTCGGGCTGAAGTCGTACATCCTGCCAGCAGCCGCCGACCTTCTGGATCAGTCCGCCGGAATAGGAGAACTGGAGGCAGCGGAGGAACATGAGCATGATTCGCGTATGTTCCCAGGTGACGAAGTGAGGGTCCTGGAAGCTATGTACCATCTCGAACCCGAAACAAAATTTGTTGATATTCCACCGCACCCACCTAAGAAGAGTATCACTCGTGAAACTATAGTACGGGGAACCATCGTCGGTGGGTACGACAAGGCGCTCATTGTGGAGCCCTCGGGAGCTCATCTGGCTGTCAATGGCGTAGAATAGTGCCTTGGAAACACGATGCTCTTCTCTGATGCCGAAAGATTTCTGCATAGATCCTAGTAAGGCATAATGGCATCGAAGCTTTGTGTATAGGTATGCCTTGATCAATGCAGCCGGCTGGTGGCTGAGACCACCTCCAACGAGCTCCCATGTCTTTCTCAGCTTCTTGTCAAGGGCAAGCGTCTCGATGGCTGTGTTTGTGAATGGATACACATTCCCCGCTGCAAAGACTTCCTTGACACTGGGGTAGAATTGAGAGTAGAGAAGGCCAGCAGCGCGGCGTAGAGAGCGCTTTCCAGTCTCGATGGTTAAGCTTCCAGTGTCTCGAAGCATACTAAACGGATAAAAGACCTGCTTCTGGGTCTCTTGGTCGCCAGCGGACCCACTGCTGACTTGGAGGCTGTAAGATTCCAGGCAACATCGCCGATACAGCAGCGTTTCCGCTCGTTTCTCCGTTGGATCCTCGATGGCTCCAGCTGCTAGTTGGCTCCAAGGTACAACTTGAGATGCCTGCTGAGGGCAAGTTTCTTTCCCAACATCAAAGTAGACGCCTGTTGTGGTGTAGCTCTCATCAATGGCGCTGGCCCAATACGTTTGAAATCGCGATACCATTTTCTCCCATGTAATATCCTTTGTGAGAACCTTCAAGTTCTTTGCTTGAAGAAGAATAGTAATATCCTGGAATTGCTGAAATCCTGGTTCTTGGGCGGTATCGAGGATCTTAGCCCAAACATCCGCCAGCGACTCCGGTGGTAGATAGTACACCAATTGCTGTTCCCGTGCCACCGAATGAACACGTTGAGAAAGCGCCTCTACTCCACGAGCGGCCGAATTGTAACGACTGTGGTCATAGCTCGATGGATAATGTTGGACATGGGCCGTGCTGAAGCATTGGTATATCGCAGGGAGGAGAATGCCATCCATCCACAGCCGAAAGTCTTCATCCCTGAGCTTACTACACGTCTGCTCTTCTCGATATAGGTTCGGGAACAGAAGATATAGGGATATGTCTTCAAACCCAACGACGCGGCCGAAGGTATAGTGAGGGATTTGGTGCACGGGCCGGTGGACTTGATGTTGCTTTCCATTCGCATCGAGATATGTGACTGGGATTGGTCGGAGGTGAAGATCAGACTGAAGATCAGATACAGTCATCCGAGTAGGAGACCAGCGAATACCCCGCTTAGCGACAGCAAGGTTAGTCGGGAAGGCCACGATACTATCCACATCGAAGGTAGCCCCGGCATCGTTCGAAACCCTCTCATCTTCATCTAGGCAAATGTGGGGTATCTCGGCTCTGGAGTCAAGACCACAAAAGATCTGTCTTCTGGACTCGGGGCTCATTTTTCCGGCTAGGTTATCTTTCTGGTGTGCGATGGCCTCGTTACTGAGAACGTCAGGACCTAATTCGGGTGTGAACTCCAGGTACATGGCGAGGCTGATCTGTTCGTTGGGATCTTCCATGTGGTTGCGTTGTGCTGCTATATGGCAGTCATTGCAGCAGCCTTGAAATTTGACAAGTTGTTCTGCTAGCTCTTGTGCGAGGTGCCCAACTGGATCTGGCTCGTCGTTCCCCGCCTGTGGCGAGGTCTCCAAGGCTATATCGAGGGTAGTGGCCTGGTTTGGGTTAGGGTTCTCGTGATTCAAAATCGATAACAAGTCTGTAGCATCTGTAAAAGTTCCAATATTAGCCATATCCTGCTCTTTGATGTCTTCTGGTGGTTGAGGATCAGCTGTGAGTCGGAACCATGAGCTATCCTTGCTGTCTATTTTTGATATATCACTCGAGGGTAGGATCAATGCTGCTCCAAGGGACTCACCATCGTCAAAGGATACCTCCTCGGTACTAGGTTGGAGTAGAGGGCTTGGTGGAGGTAGAAAGTTGCCGATATCTTGGTTTTTGTCGAGCTCTGCGACGAGACTGCTCTCTGCACTATCCAAGTGCTGGATAGGATAGCCGTGATCAACTGAAGGCATAATAGAAGGAAGGTGCAAGTTGTAGAAATTGCTGTATGGCAAGCCCCTCTCTCTAGCTGCCACCTTCTGCCGCTTTTCCCGTTTGTGTTGAGTATCTGCTATCGCTTTGTCCTGGGGTGTTGCATATTTGCGTGGTCGTCCACGCTTTTTTGTTGTATCCATATTAACGCTTATAGATATCTGATGTATTAGAAAGTAGCCAATGTTGATGCTATAGACTGCTTCTTGAGATTCCTATTATTTTATTGCTTTTGCGGGTTGCCATAGCAGCGTATGCTAATCGCTACCCTAGCTTAAGAATACTCTTTTATTTGGCAGGCTGGGGTAAGTATACTTGATATACCTGCGATATAATTGTCTGCTCTCGCGACGCAAAATCAGGATATAAATCCGGCCGGATTCGTAATCTGCCATTCTGTTGTACCTAATAAAGCAGTTAAGAAACCTTGACGGGCGATCAATGAGTCTCTCCCTTTCTGCTTAGCTTCCTAGAGTAATGCACTAGGCTATATATAGATTAGCCGCTCCACACTTCCAAAAATGGATGGATTTTGTCCGCGAAATTCGTGATTGGATGAATCCTGACCCCACTCTTCCGAAGACGGCCACATTTTGTCCGCTAAATTTTGATTGGTCACCAGACGACAGAGCGACGACGAGGTTGGCAACTTGGTAGTGCAATAATGCCACAACAAGAGCAGAAGTAAAGGTAAAAATAGCTTTCCTGATATTATAAGATCTCATTAAGTAGATTTAAGGCCTGGTAAATGGTTTTTACTAACTTCCTGCCTCTAGGCATAGTCGGGTTTTCCCTAATAGTTACTTTATCGTCTCTATCTTCCTAATTTAATACTTTGTTTTGCCCTCCCAAATGACTGTTTTTTCGACTGACGGAAGTTATATGCCATGACGAGCTGGTCTAGCACATATACGAGCCTAGACATCCAGTAATTGTCTAGAGACCGTATTCGCTGCTCTAGCCAGTGCCTTGCCTGACTTTCCGAAGCCAGATCGATGCCTTCGTGATCGAGCGTCATCTTCGTCAAAACCTTGCCGAGAATCTGATCATCGTACGCGCATAACGCCGCGATGATTCTGCGAACCACTTGTTTGTTCATACAGTAGCCATCAGGGTCAGGCACAGCATCATACTCTTTCATCAGGTTTGCCTTTCTGCTGTTGCTCCCTTGACTACGTGCTTCCTGACGGGCTAGCTCTCCTCGTCCCATCTCGTCACAAACGAGCCACCCGTGCCCACACATGCTGCAGGCCCCCCTGACATCATAGTATCGCGGAATCTTCAGGGTGGCCAGCCACTGCAGAATACGCTTAGCATGCTTGCTAGTGGGCCATTGTCCGCAGCTGTCTAATCCATGATTGGGTTCCCGTCGACCCTGGATTATGAAACAAAGCTCGCAACCGACAAATCTCCAATCCTCAGTGATCTGATGGATCCAGTTAAGTCGATCGATGAGGTCAAAGCATGGATGCGCCGTGAAGAGCTCATCACTGCTCTCGGTCGGAATGACAATCTCTGCTTGTTTCTCGTTAAGTGGACGGATCTCAGCTTGCTTCCCGTTGAGATAAGAGATGATCATCTCCTGCTCATTTGTTGTATCTATACCCTCAAACTCACGCGTCTTGCCGAATATAGGAGTCATAAACCCTCTCCATGGTCCGTCTGGTGGATCTGATAGGGAAGATGATAATCCCGCGAATTCAGCACGCCTTCTTTTCGCCGGCGTTTGATGAGAGGTGGTTATGAGGCGGCGCTTCAACAGGTTCTGCCCCCTATCGTTCCTCGTGAAGGATTCAGCGCTAGATGACGGAGCCAGTGGAGAAGAAGGAGGCGGCGAGATTAACAAGTAGTTATGAGGGTCATCGTCGAGACTCGTTGCACTAGGTGTACCAAGCCGTGGAGTACTAGGATCAGGTCCAGCATGTGCAGGCTTAGAGGCATATCTGCTGGGTAGATGTAAGAATTCGTGCCAGCAGACTGAAACCCATTCGTAACGTTCAAGTAACTGGGGCTGTAGATGAGTCGGGAAAGCTCCATCAAGCCCGTATGTCCTCGCTCGCTGTAGTGGGCGGTGACCGCTTGACCAGGCAAATACAACTCCTCGATCCGCCCTATCCGTCCGGTCGTCAAATCGATTGAAAGGCCGGCTCACCTCACGAACGTGCTTATCAGCGATCCCAATGCAGATCTGCCGTAAGAGGCGCAGCGTAATACCCTGGTCCCAAACCTCTCGTGTGAAGCGTCTGATGGTATTGGTGAGGCGTTCGGTGGACCAATGGGGGCTATCAGACTCGCACCGGCTCCGGAAGAAAAATGGAGAGCAGGCATCGACGTGCGGCTGTTGCTCTCGCGCAAGCATGTCCACAAAAGGGCGGATATACACAAGGTGTATGTACATCAAGTGACCGACCTGGGAAGGGAAAAACCGAGCGACAATGAATTCCCTATTGGTCGAACACTTTGCTTTGTGGCTGCGAGTGACATAGATCATATAGCCGTTGTATACGTAGAGACCACGTTCGCTAGTCCTGTGATTACCCACTCGGACATTGAGCAGGTCTGGTGAACGGGGCTGACCTCCGCACGTCATGAGCATCAGACCTGCCAGGATCTCGCGCAATGCTTCTTCCTTCTTTAGGTATGCGAGTATCGCCTTCTGATCCCATCGCCCTTTGCGCGAAAGAGGGTCCACTTGACTGGTGCAAGCCTTTAAAGAGAGTTCCAAATAAGCCTCTGCCAGCCCGTTCTTCGGGTGACTAACGAATGAAAATCCGTGTGTCGTATTTGCCATATCGTCTTTAATGGAGAGGAGATCGCAAGGCGGTTTCCATCCATACATCAACTGCTCAGAAAGAGACTCGGCGCGTGCCAAAAGCGCCTTCGGGAGACGTCGGAACTGCTCCATGTGAACCGCAATGTCGTCTCTGTATGACAAAGTCTGACCGTCATCGCTCCATTTGAGAAGGAAGGCAGGCGTTTCTGAGCCTGCTATTGCCCTGCCGAATGCGAGTAGGGAAAATAATTCCTCGAACGGTGACTGTGATCCGAGGACAAGGTATTCCTGACGAACATTCTGCAGGCGTGCGATCTGACCCTTCCGAGGGCGTCTCGCAATTCCAAGACGAGGGTAGCCCTGCGCTGGCAAAGCGTACTCGAGGAAGAGAAGGCGCTGTATGTATATCAGTGCCGCAAGGTTAGACGTGTATGATCTGGCCGGAAGGAAACCAGTGAGATCAGCCGAGAATCCAAGGATACCACTGAAATACACCAGCAGCGTTGAATCTGGGCGACCATCCATGACCTCTTCCGTACAAAATGCCATGATTAGTCCGAATAGGAATTCCAGCATCTCTTCGATCCAGGGTGGTTTTTTCCCCCCGCCTGAATCTCCCATCGCGTTAGTTTTCCCATTCTGATCCTCGTTCTGGTCGTGATCTTCCCCTTCACTCTCCTCTTCTTCATCGTCCATGTCGTCGGTCTCGGAGTCGTCAGAACCCATGGCACTACTCTCATCGTCGCTGTTATATTCGTCTTCGTCTTCGCGATTTTCCTCTCCATCAGTGCTCTCTACATCCCAGTCAACCTTAATATCGGCCCCGTCAGATAGCTTCGTAGATCGCCAGAGCTGCTCGGTCACATCATCATGCTGGGTCCAAGCCTCGTGATTCCACAGTGCTGATATCAATCGAAGCTGCGATTTCTTGAAACGGATGCCGGCCTGGCGCTGTCGGATGCCCGTAGGTAGGCGATAAGCTCGAAAG
>JAPFTC010000448.1:0-36041 GCA_030779165.1 Fusarium sp. MBC 441
ATCCTAAATATTTAAATATATAAAAGGCCTCTTAATCTCTTTAATTATATAAATAAATACTCTCTTAATAGATAAAGGAGAGATATCTCTTAATTATATATATATAAGTCGGGCTTATATAATAGATCTTAATTACATAGCCGGCTATGCGCCGATCACGTGGTCTTATTTACATAGCCGGCTATGCGGGTAACGCTCGCCTCGGCGATCTCGGCCGGGCCTGCTCTATAGGTACTTCCATGGGTGATTTGGTTTGTTCGGCTCTTGACCTGACTGTGTCTTTACTACTTCTATACTACAGGGGAAAGCCGGTGTTTGGTGCATTGTAACGAGTCTCATACTCCGAGATGCCGACTGCCAGCACTTATAAATCCTCCGTTGCGTGGTTGTCGCCATCCAGTATCTTCCAGAACAACCCAACTTGATACTGACACCGCTGTTTCAACCCCAAGCCTCTTCTTAATCGACTTCATCATAAAGATGAAGAATCCCGACACTAACTTTACTCCGGGCACAGACTCCGGAGCCAATCTAAAACACGAAGCGCAACCTGGATTCAAGGAAAGCACCGTGCCTGCGGCGCGTTTCTGGGTCCTCACCGTCGGGTAAGTCTGCCTGGATATTCAAGCATCTCAAAATCTCTAAAAATCGGCCTCAGCGTCTATCTTAGGCTCTTCCTATCCATCATAGATACCTCCATCGTCGCCACTAGTATCTACAGCATCGGTGTCGAGTTCCAAGACGTTGGCCGTGTTAACTGGGTCGCCTTGGCTTACACGCTTTCCTATCTCGGCTGCGCTGTGACCTTTGCTCGCGTCTCCGATGCAGTGGGCAGGCGGAACGCCTTTGTTGCGGCATACGTTCTCTTCTTCGCTTTCTCTTTAGGATGTGGCTTTGCACAGAGTCTAGACCAGCTCATTGCTTGCCGGACTCTCCAGGGGATAGGCGGCTCCGGTAAGTAAGCGATGACTCATTGTACGGGGCTGCGGCCGTGCTGATTTAACCAGGCCTTTACTCTCTTCCCATGATAATTTTGCCCGAGCTCTCTCCCGAGAATCTTCGGCAACATATCGGCAGCGTAATCAGTCTCGTCATCGCTGGGTCGGGGGCCCTTGGGCCTGTTCTAGGAGGCGCCTTGACGCACTACGCCACCTGGAGATGGGTCTTTTGGATAAAGTTTGTTTCTATCCCCTCAGGCTTCCTCATCTGCAGCGTTGACATATGTGTGATTGACGCTTGATAGTGGACCCATTGGCTTCGTCTCTTTGATCACCTTCTTTCTCTCATGGCCAAAAGCCGAACACCTGCCTTCGACGACGAGACGATCTTGGAAAGAGTTCGACTATATCGGCTCCTTTCTCATCATCGCTGCGGCTGTTCTGGTCGTCTTTCCCTTCCAGAATGCGGGTGAGTCTCCAGGCGGGACATGGGGCACTGCTGTCTTCGTCGCACCCTTGACCATCGGCCTTGTCCTCTGGCTAGTTCTCCTAGCTTGGGGATACTTGGCTGGACGCATCTTTGAGGGTCGCTTTGCACACACCTTTCCCATTCATCTCTTTTGCAACAGAGCATATGCAACCGCTGCCATCTCTACACTATTCCTTGGCTATCCCTATTTCATACTCAACTACGCTTTTCCGCTCAGGGCCCAGGTCGTGGATGGCAAAAGCCCCATGATGGCTGGTGTCATGCTGCTCCCCATGTTGGGCTCCACGGCTGTGGGAAGTATTCTCACAGGAACCTTAAGCAGGACCAAGAACTATCTTTTCGAGACAATGCTTGTTAGTGCTTGCATGATGACTCTTGGGGTCGGACTTCTTACCATTGTTCATAGTGCCGGTGACGATGTCAAGGCACTCGTTTTCATTGTCTTCGCCGGCCTTGGGTTTGGGTTAAACGTCGCGTCCGCAACGATGCTCGCGGCGGTCGAAGTCACCATAATAGACTACAGCAAGTTCCATCAACGGCCCCCTAAGTCACCCCAAACTAATCAAACATAGCACCGGCGCAGGGTATCATAGCGCAGTTGAGAATTCTTGGGGGCAGCCTGGGCATCTCAACTTCGACCGTCTTCTTGAACACAAGAGCCAGTGAACTGCTCTCGGGGCTTCTGACGCCACAAGAACAGGCCACACTTGGCCAAGGCGGAGCGATGCTTTCGCCGACGCAGCGAAGTGCAGTGCACCGAGCCTTCTCGGAAGCTTTCCACTACGACATGGTGGCCGCCGCGGTGGTTTCAGGAACAGCCGTCTTGGTGGTCCTCTGTGCATATCGCCGCGGGCGGATGCTTGTGGCGGATCAGCGGAAGACGCGGCTTAGGGAGGAGATGGCGCGTAGATCAGGCTAGTATAAAGCTTTTAGATTATAGAGGATAATAGAACTACACTCAACTCCACTATCAGCAGGAAGGGGCTGCTATTTATCCGACACCCCCCATGGCCGGTCGAGTCCTAGTAGTTAATAACAATGTTAATTATAGTAGAAATGGTTTTTCTGCCCTACTCTATAGGGAGTAGAGTTGATTTAAACGATAGGGGTAGTACTTCAAAGGAGCATTTCTTTCGTCTTAAGCGCCTTTCCCGACAGCCGATCCTTGATCCATCCCATCCGTTTCATCTGGTTGGCTTGGATAACCAGGAAGTGATCCATCTCTCAATACGTGACATGCTCAAGGCTCTATATGGCTTCTGACTTTCCTGCCAGGTTGCATCTGTCTTTAACGGCTGATATAAGTATAACAAATATCCCTAACCAATAGTTCGGTACTCCCCACCACAGTCACCCATTGTGTGGAATACCTCTTTCCGATTGCTTTTCTCTAACACTTGCTCAATAGCTGCCCGATCTTTGCCATCCAGACTCCAACCAAAAGTGGCCTGGTTGCCATTCGTATGCTCACTCACTCCCATTCGCGCCCCAATAATGACTGCACCAAAATAGGGGAAATCCAGCACCCACCGGGTTGCAACATTGGAGACGTTCACGCCGTGCTTCTTCGCGATGTCATCCAAGGTCCGGAGCAACCGTTGAAACAGTTCCCAGCCGCCCCAGCTGCAAATGCTTCCATAATACTATTCCAACTCTTGTTAGCAGTCGAAACTCTTTTTAATAATGTGAGCTGTACCTTTCGCTGGCTAGGTGTGATGGAGGCGCTATAAACATCTGGCTCAGGCTTGGCCAGCCACTTCTCGACGAGAAACCCACCACACTGGACCATGATGTCAATTACGACTGTTGCACAAGTAGGGAAACTACTAACCAAGGTTCCATACGTCAGCAACTTGACACCGTGTCGCTGGCAAACTTCTCCCATCCTTTCGGTTGGGCGTGAATCAATCGGGGAGAACTGTAGATAGGGTTATTCCATCTCATCCAACCACACTACACAAGACAGAACACCGACCTGAACTTGATTTGTGTACACATGCACTCCACTCTCGATAGCTCGTAACAGATGCTCGGTGTTGAAGTTGCACAAGCCAATCATACCGACCCGCTCATCTTCCATAAGATAGCGAAGGGCCTCCAAGTACCCTGGATCATCCCACTGCATACTTTGTCAGCAAAATCCTCGCAGGATTCTCACTCTACTTACAAACTGCCAGTGAAATTGCAGCAAATCGATATTCTCTTGCTGTAACCTCTGGCACCGTTCGCTGACGTTGGCTTGTACGGCCTCATGAGTGATAACGACATGATGGAAGATGCAATATTTTGTAGCGGTAAAGATGGCATCCCTGTGAGGGTACATGGATCGGAAGCGTCCCTACTGTCATGAGTTTGCTGCTAGGGCGAGGAATGGGGCTGAAACAGCTTACATATATCACCTCAGCGTCCCCATAGTGATCCGCCATGTCGAATGCGGTGAAACCATTCTAAACATGTGTAGAGAACTACTCAAAAATCCTAGAAGTTGGAGCTGAGCCCCAAGCAGCGCTTGACATTTGCCACAGCCCGGAGAAAATTCTAGGAAGGGTTCTATCTCCTAGCACGAAAGTCTCTTTTGCTTTCCGAGGCAATGGCTGTTGTCGTCCCTTCCCATTGGAAGCAGCATCTTGTGCCACCGGTGGAGGGACACCAAGTGTACTGGCTGTTGTGACTAAGCCTCGGTCATAAGGGTACTCCTTTCCTACAGACTGGAGGATACCCTGGGAACGGGTGAGGGATTCGAAAAGAGTTTCGATATGTGCGTAATCGGTGGTCGACATTGCCCGAACGCCGGTCTTTGTAAAGAGTGTCTTCTTTACTGCTGTCATGGACTGAACGATGTCACTGTCAACAGAAGCGAGGAAGCTCTCAAGCTCATTGTCGACAGATGAATTTAGTGCCAAATCTGCTCCTCGGGCTATCATGTCTTTGAGTAAAGGGATACTCTGAAATGGGACACCAGAGCCAAGCATGCAGCGAGCGATCTGTTGGGTCTGCTTCAATCCGTCGATATTGACAGTGTCAATCTTGGCTCTCGCAGATGTTGCGGCTGTATGTCTGAGAAAACGTCTCGTTTCATGCTCGAAAGTCCCCGTGACTTCTGGACAAGACGCAAGCAGCGACCGCATCACGACTCGCAAGCCATCTACTGGGAGATTGGCTATGATGGTGTCGGTCATCATGTTGACATGAGCCGCAGCGGCTCCTCTGTTCTTAGCAACTGCCATGATGATGTTAAGAAGTGACTGGATGAGCTTGGTATCCAAGAAAAGGCGCTGAGGGGTGTTGTCGATAAGCCAATTTTATCAAGAGCTGGCATCAGGTACTCCCAGTGCCACAAGCGGACCGGCGTTCTAAGTAGGGCCACCGGCATTCAATGTAGGACGTAAGACGCCGGCCAAACTCCACCCCACCATATCAGCTAGCGCCCCGCGTGGATGCCTCACTCATTGACTTGGCAGAGAGTAGGTAATATGTGAGATTGATTGAAGGGCAGCTGTGATCTGTGGGGATGTTATCATCGGCATTGCACGGCCCGTACCCCATAGTTACCATCATAGCTTGTCTGTCAACAACTTCCAAGAGTCCGCATATTTCCTATCAGATAACAACCCTTGCTCCAGAAGCATCAACACCAGATAAGCTCTGACACGTGATCTTCTCCAGGTACGCTACCAACAGGGGCTAGCAAGACTCTCCATTCCTCCCCTGCGATGATTGACTCGCAGTCCTCCCGATTCTTAACGACACATACAACCATGCAGAGCACTAATGCCTGTCTTGCCTGCCGCAAAGTCAAGATGAAGTGCTGCCCCGGCAGCCCGGGGACAGTCAAGTGCGACCGTTGCGCGCGCAAGTCCCTCGATTGCGTTTTCAGGAAGCACCATCGAGGGCGCAAACCAGGCACAAGGTCAGGAGCCAACTCCCAATATCCATATCCGAATCACCCTAATCACTGACCTTCCAGGGTCTCCAAGCTGAGACGAACATCAGCGGTGGCTGCATCTTCTCTCAGCCCGGATCAGGTGGCAGATGATGTCTCGCCGGTCCCGGAAGAACAGGATAACTTACAGCCGTCAGGCTTGCTGAACATTGAGGCAGTCAAGGGGATATTCTCTCTCCGGAATATCCTCAGTGCCAGCGATGAACCAGACGAGCCTTTAGCCGATCTTCCTGACCCAGATGAAGACCCCATTCACCTTGGGCTCGTCAATTCTTCAATTGCCAAGTCACTTTTTGACAGGTTCGCTCAGATCCGCCCCCGAAAAAGATTCCTATCGTCTCATTCCTGCTCAGCTTCATGGCTGTTCTGAATCCATACATCTGCCAGCTGGATCCAATCCTCCATACCTTTCCGCTTGTCCGACAGAAATCCGCATTCTTGTTTAGTGCTATCTTAACCATGTCGGCAAAGGCTTTCAATCCTGTTATCTATGGGAAGCTCTATGACCACGTTCAAGACTTGTTTACAAAAGACCGTTCTGATTGTGAGTACGATGCAACGTCGTACACATGGGCTGGTGAGAATGGCGATGGCTCGCTCTCCCAGCCCATCTTCATAGGCCCATACTGGGATGTCCTGATTCAAACGAAGAACTGCTGGGATATGCTGAAACACTTTCGGCCGTGGGGTGGACAGGCAAGGGTGTGGGTTGATGCCATCTGTATTAACCAACGTGATGACAGTGAAAGGAACGCCCAGGTTGCAAAGATGGCGCAAATATATAGTCACTGCCAGCGAGTTCTCGTATATATCGGCAGAGACTCTGTCCATCCGACATCTCCTCATGTGTATCCTGGGAGGCAGCTTCTGGAACATCACATGACTTCTCAACAGGTCCGCGAGCTTCTCCTTGGCATGGGATACTTCAGTCGCATGTGGATCTTCCAAGAGATGCTTCTTCCCAAGCAGGTGACTATGCCGCTGGGTGACCTGGAGCTATGGGCAGATCATATGACTGGTGGCAAACTGGCTTCTTTGACGGAAGAACCTGGACCAACGCCATGGATGGTACATATTGCTCAGGGCAGGAATTTAAACAAAAATACCTTTGAGCTTGTTCAAGACACATGGACCATGCAAGCGAGCGACCCCCGCGATAAGCTTTTTGGAGTTTTGGCTCTCTCAAGTGACGGGGACGCTTTCCAGCCTGACTACTCGCTGTCTTGTCGTCACATCTTCGGGGGCTTCTTCGCCTACTATCTCCTTCGACATCACCGCCTCGAGGTTCTTTCCAACGCAGCTGGTCTCTCCGCACCAGAAGGCTACGCATCATGGATGCCGGATTGGAAGACACTCGCCTTTTCTCACGTTGTTGCTGAGGAAAACATTCGACGACTCGCGGCGGATGCCTTTGATCGCTGGCGAAACTGGGTGCAGCAAAGAATATTATCATCACGGCCGGTATAGCGAAGATGATCAATCGCTGGTGCAGTTGACAAGTCATCAGAGTCGTGCTAGGAGACTACCGATGGAACCACAGGAGGAGTATGATCACGAAATGTACATGTGTGGGGAAAACACCCACCCGTATCCCAGCTCATCACTTCATTGAAGAGTTACAGGCGACGGACGCCGCTTTTTTAGCGGAAAGGGTCTGGCATACAGATTCAGCAGTCATGGCCAATGACGACGGCTTAAGGGTCAACTTGACCCATCTCCTTAAGTTCCAAACCGTTCTGATTGTTGTTTACCAACACGAATCGATGTATGTCTTTGAGTTGCAAGCTCCCAGGAGCAACTCGACGATGTATCTGGTATCAGATCGTCCTCTGCACTCCAAGTCACTGCACAAAAGGATCACCTTTACGTCCTTGATGGCAACAACGGTTCGTCGCTCTGACTTCTCGTCTTGAGAGATGTTGGCCCTGGTATTGTCTCAAATGCAACTCGTACCTCGGACAATTTCCCCCAGTTTAAGCTGATCGGGTGCTGTTACCAACTTTACTTTCGATTCACCGCGGATAGCTGGTGTCACCACTTTAGAAAATCCCAGCACAACAGATTTACTGAAGAATGGGAACATTGGTTGAGCCACTCTATGGTGAAACGGGAGGATAAGCCCCTGTTTCTATACGACCTTTACAACCGGGCGCCGGGAAAGCCCAAGAGAGTGCCGCCATGGCTCTGGGTCACGAGTGATCTCGACCCTAAACTCATAGAAACCATGTTTCCTGGACATATGGGTGGTTGGTCCTGTAGAAATAAGCTGGCCTGCTCGCCTTTCCTTGTCCTTTTTGGTGAGCAGAACGGCTCGAGGTTGGATTTCTTAGACTTTTACAGTCGGTTTCTCAACCAACGCCTCAATGCAGCGATCATAGGCGACTACGTCCGAATCACCATTGATCCTTCGAATCGGGATTTCACCACAAATAAGCGGTTCTTCAAACTGTACAAGGAGATGTGGGACGAGGAGGGGCAAGTTTGGAAGAGTTCTAGGATTGCTCACTACACTCCGTTTCGGCAAACCAGCGTCATCCACCTTCGAGCTTCGAGGGGTGATGTAAGGGACCTGATCTTTCAGTCTAAGCTATACCGGGCTTTAGCTACTATGAAAGATGAAGATCGCAAAGAGGTTGACGGCTTTCTTAGGTCGGTGGCATTTGATCAGGACTGGGAGGGCCAAGATTTTATCCGCCCAGATTGGCCACTGGATATAACTGGAGAATTTGGAATTGATGGGGCAAAGGCAAGAGTATTAATTATCTAGGGAGGGTTTCATGTATTTAACTCTTTCATAAGAAAGCATCTGTCTTAAATCCCGCTCGCCCGTGGCCGCCGTTGCATATACGTGCAAACTCTGACCTGAAATGCACTACTCATTAAGTGTATTATACATTTATGAAAAAAGGCCACCGTATGAAAAAAGGCCACCGTGTTAACGTTCGGCCATGGTGTTGTAATGCGTTGATACTCTGTTCCTCATTATAGTCATAGCCCAGTCCTTAATGGGAACTGAGCCAGAAGATCGCCTGTATTTACTAACCGTGAGCTTAATTCAACCACTGATTTGAGCCTAGTGTATTCTATGAGAAACTACTAGGTATTATGATACCTTAACATTAGTGGTTACACTCCCTATCCATCCCCTTAGAAATGTACTACTAATATGTAACCAAAACCAAGCACGGGGCACTAGTCTAGTCTATAGGCCTCCTTAACTACTCCCAGAGTCTACCTTACAGTTGGCTGTTGCCGCCGTCACTCAAGTGGTGATCAACTCTTGGCCTCTCTCTTCATCAAGTCTGGGGAGAATTAATCAACGACTCTGAATAATATCCGTTCAAGCGGACTTACTTGATCTTGTTAAGACTCTCCCGATTTTGAATGGAGTCGGATCTCGCCACAATAGTGCTTCTTTTGGAGCGCTTGTATGCCGTGAGCAAGGGCCCTTCAAAGACAGCATTGATCTCCTCGGTGCTCATGTGGGCGGTTTCTGGCACGACGAAGAAGACGTAGGCGAGGCCTAGAAAGCACCAGCCGGCAAAGAAAATAAAGGCACCCCACTGGTCCATGCTCTTGAGGATCGATGGTACGCTGAATTTGATGGCGTAGATGAGGATCCAGTGGAAAGTCTGACTGACCGCACTGCCGAGAGAACGGAGTCGATTGGGCCAGAGCTCTCCAACAAAAATATATGACAGCAGAAGCAAGCCTTTCACGTAGGGAATTAGCCAGGATTCAATGGCTCACCCGAAAAGGGGCATACGGTGTGGACTTACCGACAGCGTATCCAAACGCGTGGACGAAGATGGCGGCGAGAGCTGCCTGTGAAGCTGCACCACTGACCTATCCCTCTTGATTATACTTGATAAAGACTCCCAAGTAGATGTGCGAAAGCATCTGGCAGCTGATGCCAATGAACAAGGACTTGCGCCGGCCCAGTGTATCGATGAAGAAGAAGGAGGCAAATAAGCTAAAGCCAAGTTTCGCGAGGCCATACATGCCACTGAGGAAGATACTTCGCTGAGTGCCCCATGAACCGTGTTCTGAGCCTCCTCTTGACTTGGAAATGTCGGCCTCGATTTCGCTGATTTCGGTCTGAATGCGAGTGTCATCTGCAGGCAGCGAACGGAGAGCACACAACGCATAGATAGCCTCGTCCCGGCGGTCCTTGAGTGCCAGCCACTTCGGTGTCTCGCGAAGGAAGAAGGTGGCTCCAGCGGTAAGAGCCATAATGATGCATGGCAAGATCCAAGGAACTTGATATTGTAGCCGAGTAGGACCAAGGTGGAGGTAACATGTATAGACGTCGAAATTTCCACATAACAGGCCAAGACCCATGAACACAACGAACCATGATGTTAGTAGACCTCGGATTTCTCCAGGCGAGATCTCGACCAGAGACATAGGACCAATGACGCTAAGTCCGCCGATTCCGGATCCGCAAATCATTCTGGAGGCATACAAGCCCGTCAATCCAGGGGTGAAAATCGCCACCAGTTGTCCAAGAAGCCAGACGGCGATATAAAGGCGATACGACCACAGTCGGCCAATGCGGTCGTTGAAGAAGAAGGATATGGCGGCACCGACGGCTTGGCCAATATATACGAGCGAGACAAGCTCTCTGATTTGGTCGGCCTTCGCTCCAGAGGTAATCCGAAAGTGTTCCTGAAAGCCGGGGAGGGATGAGATGGTGGCAGACACCCCCTGGTCCCATGCTGTAACTAGGTCAGCGTTGCTAGAGCCATAAAGTCGCAAGAACTTACTTCCAGGTATGCCCCCCAGCGCAAAAATCAATGCGGAAAGAATCAGAGTGCGGTTGCAAATGATATGCCGTGGAGTTTCCCGAATTGCCTTGCCACACGCGGCCAGAGGAGACCGAAGGTGCTTTGTCAGGTTCATGTTGATCAACTAATCATGTATAGGTAAGAAGAGGCTGTGAAAGCAATGTTTTGTACGAGTCCCTTCATTCTTAGAGCCCGGGATCTTGCTGAGTATTTAAGTTGAGTGGACTCTCTGTGGTCTCAAAGATCTGGAGAAACAGGGGGTTGTGAGGAAGATTGGCGAGTGTGAGTAGCTAGTGGGGGCGATCTTTCTGTATTAAGCGGCATTGCTCCGTATAGTCAAGATTTGTTTGTATGCGGAGAATCCCGCATAGTCCTCCTCACCACCTAGCCGGAGCATTAGATAAAGGAGTTTGCGAGATAATGGGATGATTATGCGGCCAACATTCTCTTCTCACTGTGCGCTTCCCCGCCTACCTACGGAACGGCCCTCTCCCCACTGCAAAGCCGCTTGCTTTCTTATTGTTGCACTACACTTTCAAAGCTCTTGTATTTGGAGCTGGTTTCAAAATCCAACCAAGTTCTTACTAACTTGTCTCAACTCTTAGCAGTAAGCCGCTTTCATATTGATCATTTCAAAAGTCTTTATACTCTCCTTATAATATCGGATGAAGACTTGTTCCATACTTTTCGATAATAGCATGATTCCTGACGGGTTTTTTCTAGTAGCTCAGTCACTCTATCGCCGCTCCTCGCATGCCTATCATGCCTGCTACGATACCCCCCGACGCCCTTCTTCACCTCCCCGCTATCCCCGGTCATCTGCGGTGTCTTACAGCATCCCTCAACCGAAATAGGCTGCTTCGCCTGACTCAATTCTGCGCATGTTTTTACGCCTGGGTCCTTTCGAAAAGCAAGTTGGCACCTGGGAATAGTACCACCTGGAGGCACCTGACTGAGAGGACTGCTTATGTGCGCCGACTGTCGCGACTAGGTAGAAACATCGAGTTCTTTGACCGCGCCATACGGATCTTGATGACGAAGAGTGAATGCTTGTTCATCCGATACACCTCAGTGGGTCACCATCTGGGTCTAACAGTCTTTCTGACTTGGGACGCCTTAGTTGCCCTTGACACTTGGGGGATCTACAAGCTCAGGAGTGTGAAGGATGCCCAGAGAGCAGCCGTTCGCTCTTGGCTAGCCGCAGTACTTTGCAAGATCATGACACAGGTGTACAAGCTACACGACTTACCGCATCGAGGACAAAAGGATGATGAAAGTGATCTCCGTCTTCAGAGAAACCATCTTGCGATGTAAGGACCCCTCATTAATCGCCCCTTAACGATACTGCTATTGATACCTAATTACATATCGCCAATCTAACCGAATCATGTAGGGAGCATAAAGTCTGCCAGCTCCAACTGGTCTCTGCACTCTGTGACTTGATAATATGCACCAGGTCTCTTGGTGTGATCAAGGTTAACGACGGTGTTGTGGGCATTTGTGGAATTGTTGGGTCTATTGCGGGCGCTTGGATATGTAGAAAAACCTAGCATGATTATCTCAGTGCCCCCCACACATTGGACAGTAAAAGTAAGCTCGATTTTGACAGGTTATTCACAGCGTTAGAGTTTCATTCTATCCTATCTTAGCCCGGATGACTAATAACCCCGCTGCCCAATCTGCCAATACCGTAAGGCACTGATGAATCGCTGATGCGGAGTCAAAAGTTTCCCCCTATCATGCTCCATCCCGATTCCCTCTGCATCCCCCCTAATATTGAAAGTTCTTCAAAGAAACCTAACCGTGCGTCTCGATATTAGAAAGAGGGTGTTTTCGATTGTTAGCAATCAACATGACAGCCTGCCTCCGTTGCCGCCAGAAGAAGAGACGATGCGATCAGCAACGACCTGTAAGGAACCACAAGAGGACCCAAACCAAGAACATTTGAAGGACTATCTGACAATTTCGTTTTTTTTTCTGTTGAATACTAGACCTGCCGCTTGTGCAAGCTTGCCGGAGTGGAGTGCGTTGAGTACGATAATGCGACTAGACAGCATGTATCCAGAAGGTTGACCTGCGAAGCTCTTGAGTATATGGCAATGCTGATCTGTGACTTGAATAGTTATGTTCCTGGACTTGAGCAACGAATTGCTTACCTAGAGTCAAAGCTTCGGGCGAACGGCATTGATGACGCTGACACGGAAAGTATGCGGGAGTCCACAAGCGCACAATCAACCTCTTCCATACCATCAGAACCCTGGTCTAGGACAACACCTCCCGAAACACTCTCGGGTAGCTCAACAGAGATTAAGGGAAGCAGACTTGACCCAGATGCAAGGGCTTTGGTTGACAGAGTTGTGACCTTAGCGCGGAGCAGGCCTGGACATGATCTCTCCTTTCCTCAAGTCCTTCTAACAGAGCTTATGCGTTCTGCTAACTTCACCCAACCAACAAGACCCGAAGGAGCCAGTCAAGAGGTCACCGATATGCAGTTCCCCTCCAATATCGCGGGTGACTTGGATACAAGTGCTGTTACGCTTCCGACCGAGGACACTGCGCAAAGCCTTATCAAGGCATACTTTGAATTCGCCAATGTAGCCATGCCATTGTTACACGAGCCTTCATTTCGGCGCGAATTGGACTTGGCTTACCGCATGCCTCACATTATCAGTCTTACTGGGACTCACAGTGATTCCAATTCAAGGATTGCTGTCTTCTTCGTCCTCGAAGTATTCGCTGTGGCGCTCATCAGAGTGCAGAAACAGGACCCATCAAAGGTGTCAACATGGTTGGCAGATCGATACCACAGAACCGCACTCAGTGCGTTGAGCCTGGCCTCCCTCCCAAATGGCGTTCAAGGTGTCCAGGCACTCCTTCTCGTCGCGCAGTATTCTTATCTTCATCCTAATCCCTGGGATGCCTGGAGAGCCGTGGGCGCGGCTCTTCGCCTTGCTGTGGAACTGGGACTACACCAGGACGGGATCAACGGGCTTGACCCTCTTGCGTTAGAGACTCGGAGGAGGACCTTTTGGGTTGCCTACTCGATGGATCGAAATCTTTCTGCGGCCATGTCCATGCCATATGGTTTATCGGATGGAGCAATATCTACCAAGGTATGCGGTTCCTTCTGTTTAGGGATCGAAACTAAAGTAATATCTAGTTTCCTAGTTGTGTAGCTGATGAGTTCATTACGACCGATGGGATTAAATCAACGTCGGTCTCTGAGCCAAAGCAGATCGCACTTCAAATGTTTCGGTATCGGAAGATCCAATCGGAACTAAAATTTGTGCTCTGGGAACGGCCCCTACCTCATGCCCAAATCAACTTGAACGAGTGGCAGAACGATATGCGTGAACGTATCGACAATTGGTACAGCAGCATGTCCCCTGGAGACCACCTCAGTAATTTTGAGAAGGGTGTTCTGGATAACTTTGAGGTTACCCATAACACGGCATTGTTCAATCTATATCGCCCGTCACCAAACAACCCAACACCTTCTGAGCAGCAAGCCGTGACCATGGCCGAAATTGCAACCAACATGATTCATCTGTATCAGCGCTTATTTCGTCAGAAGCGGTTGTCAATATACTGGCAATCAATCGAAAACGTATTTTCAGCAGGAACAGCTCTTATGCTGGCATACATCCGATCACCAGGTGTGCAACAGGCTATCACTTTGACCACTCTCGAGTCCCTTGTCCACACTTGCTCATCACTTCTGTGGGGGATGGTGGAGCGATTCCCTTCATTTCAAGGCAAACGGGACGCCTTTGATATCACAGCTTCAAGGGTTCTAGAAAGTGTCAAAGCCGAGCCTGCTGGTAACATGGGCTTGGCGGCTCCAAATATCGCGAGGGATCCTGCCGTAGAACAGCAGGCTGGCCGCGAACTCTCTGCTCAAAATGGCACCCTTGTCTCCTTGAACACGAGCGGCCCAAGTGATTCTTCATCGGAAGTAGAGTAAGTGATTACCCGTAGCTTCTCACGCCAGTGACTGACCACATACTCCAAAGGCAACCGTCGTGGTTTGATTTCCTAACTCCAGCTGATTTCACACTCCACTCAAACCAAGACCCTCTCTCATTCCAGGATCTTGATATTTGGGCTCTGATTGGAAATGATCCAATTGCTGGAAAGGATGCGTGTTCGTAAACGGCCACTCTACATACATATTACAATTCTAGGCAGGTCGCAAACACATGCTCTCCTTGCCGACAACAACTATGGGGACATCGGTCGACCGGATCTATCGCCAAATGAAACAATGAGTATCTCGAGATAGCCCATCCGTGTTGCTTAGCGAGCGTTGGGTATGGAGGAGATAAGGAGGTTCGGGCCAACCCCACTCTTCCTTAGTATGCGGAAAAGTCCGCCGCCTTGTTCGCTTTTTGTGTGCGGCAATGTCCACTCCCCCAACTACCGCATGTAAGGGTCAAGGGATCATATCACACAGAACCGTGTACTCCATGACGCAAAAGCGCGGGCCTCAAGCTTCTTCACAGAGTGGGTGAATGCGGCCTTCCCCGCCCCCTTGCCTCCCAACCTCTGGGAGGGGTTGGAAACTGACGGCCTTACTTAAACCACGATAAACGCATTCCCAGCTGTCCTGATTGTCTGATACCAAATCACATCAACCGTTCTTTCTACCAAGTCTTATTTGTGGCAGACCCCGTGAACACGAATCATGCAGACTTCGCTCCCCGTCCCGTCTTCAAACTTGTCCCATTGGCATCGCACTACACGGTCATTCCCCCACTTGAATGAGAATCGTTTCTCCAATGTTCCAGCATCCACCCAGTATTTGATCATTGGGTCTGGTATTTCTGGGGCATTGACCGCCTGGGAACTTATCAACAGCGGCATCGAGGGAAAAGATATTCTGATTCTCGAGGCAAGAGAGGCCGTCTCAGGTGCAACTGGGAGGAATGCAGGACATGTCCGACCAGGTTAGCCTATCATCAGTCATTGTCTTCTCCCAATTTCGTTGGCGAGACGCCTCCATCTAACTGCTTTGCGGCAGATGCCTTCCGCGGTTTCCCACATTTCGCTTCCATCCACGGCCCCGAACAGGCTCGCCTGATCATCGAACATGAAAAGCTCGTACTACAGAACGTAAAAGATTTTGTCGAATCGCACAACGTCGACTGCGATTTCAACTACACTACCACCTTCGAAGTCTGCCTTGGCCAGGGCTACACGAACTACCTGGCCAAAGCTCTGACCGAATTTCGTGATGCTGGCGGCGATGTGTCTTACATCAAGTTCTACGAAGGCGAGGAAGCCAAGGCGAAAACCAGAGTTCCTGGCGCCTTGTGTGCATATGAATGGCCTGCAGCATCGAACCACCCAGGCAAGCTGTGCCAGTGGATCCTGAGTGATGTTGTTCGGAGGGGCGGGAAATTCTGGACGCACTGTCCCGCAACCAAGATTCTAAAGCACCAAGGCTCAGCTGGCATGCGTTGGGATGTCTCTACACCTCGAGGAGTCATATCTGCACAGACTGTCATCCACTGTACCAATGCGTATGCCGCTTCCTTGCTTCCAGAGTTGGCTGGCGTCGTCACGCCACGAAGAGCCCAGGGGCATTCCTATGTGCCCCCGGCGTCCTTATCCGGCCACAACTCTCTGAAGAGCACAATGTCACTGAGATACGGTCCTGGGCATTACTTCTCGATAAACCCGCTCAATGATGGCACTCTCGTCTTTGGGGGAGCAGCATCGCGAGGGGACTCGGACTTGACACCCGAATTCACGAAGGACAAATTCACCATTGACGACTCAACCTACAATCCTACCATGATGAAAAGTAGCGTGGCAGAATTTTCGATGCTGGCTTTTGAGCCCTCTTCCAAATCGCTGACCCGACCTGGAGAAGGGCTTTCCCACGTCTGGACTGGGATTATCGGAGAAACGCCAGACGCTGTGCCATTTGTTGGAGCCATCGATGGCCTGGAAGGCCAGTGGATCTGCGCCGGTTTTAATGGGCACGGTGAGTCACGCTGAGCCAATGCTGTTTGCGACTGAAACTGACGAACTATATCATAAGGAATGGCGCGAATATTCCAGTGTGCACCCGGGCTAGCCAAGCTCATCACTGGGGAGCCCTGGAGTACAACTGGCATGCCGGAGTGCTTCAAGTTCAGCAAGGAGAGGCTCGCTCAATTTGGAAAGATCAAAGCCAAGGTCTAGGATTCATTTGTTATCTATATCTAGATAGTGAACATTATAGGGAGGCTGTTAGAAGGGCCGCTTTTATAGTCTATCTTTCAATCTACTATTATAGTCTTAAGCAACGCATAGGCATATAACCTCTAAATTAAGTAATATATTAACAGGAGTAATATTTAAGGTAATACTAGCACGTAATAGCTACTATATAGGATTTAATTATATATATTAGATATTGAGTTAATATATTAGAAACAAACTTAACTGCTTATGCAAATATGTAGATAAGGGCTATAATTAAATAAGGGGCTTTAATACTCTAACGAAATCACTCTGTGACCTAACGTTGCCTGGTATACTCTTCCCCATCCCACTGTGCTTTACTTTATCCTTTCGACCTCAATCCCAAAATGCGATGAGCTCAACATCATTCCCCACCTCTCAGTACTTCCCCCCTCGCCGTCGCGTCTGGCAGGCCTGTACAAACTGCCGCGCTCGGAAGACGCGATGCGACGCCGCCAAGCCAAAGTGCAGCCTGTGCGTGACGCAGAATGTAGCCTGCGTGTACAGGGACTCGCAGCAGCCAAAAATTGAGGCCAACACGCTGATCCTCCTCGAAAGGATACAGCTTCTCGAGGACCGGATCTTTTCGGCGCCGGGGTTTGGCGGCGGGCAAGATGAGAATGCGACACATCAGCCGCCTGGAGCACGGTGGCAGGGTGGCGATGAGAATGATGCGCCAGAGCCGGAGCAGCAGGATTCTCAGATCTTGATCCCGTTGTCGCACACGGCTTGTGCGAATCACGTGTTTAACTGGCCTGTTGTGCGGCAGCTGCTCTCGGATATCGCCCCGACAAGGGCCTCTCATGGGAATGTTCTTTCGACTGAAGCGACCGACATCTTCTTCCAACAGAAGCATGACCAGGAACCGAAACCGTTTCCTCCGGAGTCTTGGAGAATATCTGGGCTTGGAGGTTCCTTGGAGAAGTATCGACGCATGTTGGACTCATACTTTGCAGAGGTCAATGTTTTCTTCCCACTCTTGTCGCACGATGAAATGCTGGACGTGCTGTATCGGGTCTCTGTCTCTGAAGGACGTGATGAAGAAGGTGATCATTCTGTGTCGCCTGCTCGTTACTGTCTTTTGCTGCTCGTGCTTTGCTTGGGTGATTTGGCTCCTCGGAAACGACCGTTCCTATCAGCAGAAACTGGGGAGGAAAGCCAGGATTCCCCGGTTGAACTTCCATATGTTCAGCTGTGGCAGAAGGCGCAGCTGTTAATGGGGCACATCTCCTCGGATCTGACGCTCGAGGCGGCTCAGTGTGCCATGCTTGCTAGGTAAGAGGCCATTCATCTACATATCAAAAGGCGCTGACATGTGTAGTATATGCATGGGAGCAAGAGGTCAAGTCTCGGACTCATTTCACTGGGCGCATGCCACCGCTGTGAAATGTGAGGCTTTGGCGAAGAGGTACGCTCGAACTTGGTCCCCCTGATTATCTTGCTCATGCTACTAGGACCCTCATCGGCTCAAAGGAAAACGACGTCTTTTCTGAAGCATTCCGTCGGCTCTACTGGGTAGCCTTCATCTTCGAGGGCGACTTTGTCTCCGAAATATCCATCACTCTGCCCTCAGGCATTGCCCGCTACGAGGACCTCGTCCCGTACCCCATCCAAGGCGCTCCAAGTGGTGAGTCTATCGAGATGGCCACTCTTAGACCGGAGCCCGCGTTTCTAGATCCCGCAGAGGAGCTGGTTGCCTTTCAGATCAGCACCAACGCCGCGATCCGGCGGTTTCTCAACCACGTCAACAGTGTTGTCTACGACAGCAAGGACCACTTCCGAATGACGCGGACCAATTACGCTAACTGGCTCCTCCGTACGACCGACGACCTCTGGTCTTACCACAGCACCATATACCGCAACCTCCCGGACGTTCTGCTTAGCCGGTCCGAGGAGCAGCCGCAGCCGGGAGAGGAGGCATCCCCGGGAACGTCGAGGCGCCTGGGCAACCATGCGTGGAATATTGTCCGACTCCAGGGGCGGTACTACGCCGGGCAGTACATTGTCCACAGGCCGTTTATAGAGTACGTGCTCCTCAACGTGGGGCACTTTCACACGCACCCGTGCAGGGAGGCCATACTGGAGAGGTGCAGGATGTGCCTTGAAGGGTGCAAGGGCTTTATCGGCGTGTTTGATGCGAATCCTGTTAATAGGATAACATGTTTGTTTGCGAGCGGCATGGTGTAAGTGGAAGCTCCCCTTTATGAAGTAGCTGATGTCTAATGGTTGCGGTAGTACCTTTACGATGGTCATGATACTGCGGATCGCGACGTTTTGCGATGTGTTGAGGGATATTTTGGCGGGGGATATCGAGGAGACGATTCTGTTAGGGAAGAGGAATCTGAGGAAGTTTGGGTTTAACATTGTGGAATTTGGCTGGCATTCGGAGGTGCTGGAAAAGTTGGATGTAGCGTGTAGGGAGAGGAAGGCTGCTTGATAGTGAGGAGAACGATCTTCAGGCTCAGTTAACCAATCAAGGGCCAGGCTACAACTATAACAAAGAACAGATCTTGAACACAATATAACATCATAACCCGATGTTAACACAGTGGCCTGTGAGGAGAACAGCGCTGAGAAAGATGTATTCTAGGTTGCACTGGTAGGACCGAGGTAATTGCTATTGGCTTGCTGGCGGAGCTACATGGTAGGTTTTGGGCGGCATTCAAGGAGCACCAATAACCATAAACACACGCAAAGATGGGTTCACGATCTCTGCACGCAAAGTCCAAGTATAGAAGTGCTTGAGCCCACATCATCACATTTCTTGACTTACTAGATAAGACTACATCACCTACGGTCTTCTGTCACAGTTATCCCACCAGCTGCCAGGCTTCATCTGAATCACCTACATTGCCACTAGACCTTGCGCTCGACATTCTCATCCTGCTCCACGACACCATCATTCTTGAGTTCAGTCACCCGAACATCCGCAGCCTCACCGTCAAAGATAACGGCAATCTCCTCAAGAGCCTTGCCCTTTGTCTCGAGGAACCACCCGTATGCGATGAAACTCTCGACGGCGAGGATGGCAACGTAGACAAGGTAGTACTTCCAGCCAATGTCGTCAAGGCCAATGGGCTACAAATGTCAGCTCAACCCAGCAATTAAGGATGCAAGATTATGGTACTCACGTTGACGTATTGGTTCACAAAGACAGCACACTTTGTAGAAAACACGTATGTAGCCATTCCCTTGGCGCGGATCGAATACGGCAGAACCTCGACAGAGTAGGCGACCGGCAGTGGCGAAAAGGCGATGCAGTAGAACATCTGAAAGACAAAGATGAGAGCCATGACTGCGATGCCCGCCGCTTTGGCACCCGTCTTGTCAAACTCAGCGGATGCAATCGTCCAGGCCGTAAAGACGGTGAGCATGCCGAGGGTGGACGCACGGAAGAGAGGGCGGCGACCGACACGCTCGACGAAGAAAGCGGTTGTTAGGGCGAGGGCAAAGTTCCAGACGTTTATGAGGCCGTTGACGAGGGCCTGGATGTTTTTGTTCGTGATACCGACCGAGTCCATAACGCGGGAGAGGTCTGAGGGCGTTAGATAGTGTCCGAGGGAGAGGTAGGCAGCACTTACAGTAAGCGATGAGGCCGTTGCCTGACCATTGGCTCATGAAACCCATGCAGAGAACGAGGAACATGCGGTATCGGTTGCCACTGGTGCTGACCATGGACTTCCAGGTTGTTGCGCCGGAGACTAGGATGGAGTTAGCAGACGGCTATCTACGGTACTTAAACAACTCACGCTTCTCGTTGTCAATTGCAGCGCGGATTTCTTCGTATTCGTGTCGGACAAGCTCGGTTTCGTTGCCGTCTCCGTGGTATCGCTTCAGGGCGGCGAGGGCCTCGTCATCGCGGTCCTTAGACATGAGCCATCGAGGGGATTCAGGCAAGAACCAGATGGTGGACAACTGGATCACGCTAGGTGCCATCTGGAGGAGTGAAGGAAGCCTCCAAGACCATGTGCTGGGGATTCGACGCGTGCCAAAGGTGATCCAGGCTGCTGCGATGCTACCGAGGAACCAACTGTAGGGGTTAGCAATTTCGCTTCCGAAAGTAGAGTGTGTCCTACCAAGTATTGCAGATGGCTGTTACAGTGACGCGATCCTTGGGGTGCGAAAGTTCAGAGACGAGACTCGGCGCAGAAGTAGTAGCAAAGGACAGACCGAAGCCCAGGATGAACCTGCTCACGACAAACATGGCAAAGTTGACGCTCTCGCACTGGAGGATCGCTCCGATTATCATGATGATGCTGCCGACGGTGATTCCCCAGCGACGACCAAACCTGTCGGCGACATAAGGGGCAATGGGGGTGGAGCAGATGGATCCGAGGGACATGATGGAGCTCATGAGGCCGAGCTGAGATCCACGCGGGTTGTCGAAGAAGTCGTCCCAGTAGGAAACGGTCTGGAGAGAGTTCATCATGCTGCCATCGTATCTATTGAAGTGGAATGTTAGCAATCATCATGACGGCGACGATGATGATGATGATGAGGTGATGTGTTGGCATTGTGTGTTTTACAGCTGAAGCCCGGCCCTTGGTGGAATGACTGAGCCACAAGACAGAGGATGATGGGGAGAACATACCCGCTGGTTGCGTAGGAGACGACGGCTGCTGGAAAGAGGAGAAAGTAGAGCCGTCGACGGGCCGCGGAGTGATACCACGGTGGTGCTTCCCCTGCAAGCTGGGCCATGCGAGAGGGCTCGTACGAGTCCTTGACTTGCGCATCGCCACCTTGCTTACGGGCTTTACGGGCTGCTTGGTCCTGCCGGGGGGCGGGGAGACGTTGACGGAGGGCATTCATGATGAGGAGAGAAGAGGTGATGTCGAGTGCTTGAGGTATGCTGATCCAGGTGGCATCTACAGCTTCTTTATATCAGGGCATCAAAGGACGCAACGCCACTAGACTCGTGCGGCTAATGTAGGTAATTGAGTTTCTTCTGCCGAGCGGAAAAGGATCAGAGACCAGGTGATGGAGACGGCATTTAGGCGAGTTGGTGTTGAGGAACCAGGGTGATTTCCCCCACAGGCATCAACAAGAACGGAGAAGTTCCTGGAGGGCTCCCCATGGGGAATGGAAAGGTTTTTTCGTGTCATGGTACCCAGTTGAGTCAGTGGTCATGACTAGTGAAGCCGGTGGGAGTGGTAGTGTGAAGTCTGGTGGAGATCCTCCCCGCAGGAGGAATCCTCAGATCAGGCCAATGACGTTGCTTCGGGGGAGCTAAATCGCAAGCCCGAAACGTCTCCACTCTCTGACCCCATTAGCTCTGCCGTAGCGTCGGGGGTGGTAACCCTAGTTGCGGTGGGCAATGGCATCACTTGGACGACACGGCGGATCATGAGGAGGCCGAGGATCGGTCGAGGGGCGCTGATTAGACGAGGTGTTTTTCTGCTAATGCCCGGGATTCGCGTAAGAACAGCTTGTTTCTTAGCCAGACCAAGAAACAGGGATGTTTGTAGGATGGTCAGGAAACGTTATGTTGTGCCTACGTACAGCCAAGATCACAACACTTAGACGTCCATCATGTCTCAAACTCCCCATTCAGCGGAGCCGCTAGAGAATTAATCATTTAGCCTATTATCCCGTGGAGCATGTCATGGCAACGTAGGATGATCAGCTGAATTTCCTCCGAACAGGGTCGGAGGATGGCTGGTTCAAACATGGACGACCAAGATAACAGGTGGGTATTTAGGGGCTCAGCTCTCCCTGGGCACTTCTCTTTGACCAAAACACTCTTCTGTAATTTCTCTTCATTTTCTGCCAGAGTCAAAATGGCTACCGGATTGTTGAGAACGTCAGGCACCAGCATCGTTGATGCAGATGGCAAGCCCATCCTCCTTCGAGGCGTATGTCCTACCCTACAGTACCATGCATCAGCTCAAACTGACACTTTAAGACCACTCTCGGCGGCTGGATGATGATGGAAAACTTCATCAACGGCTTCCCAGGTCGCGAGTGCCAGATCCGCGCAGCCCTGCTTAAGGTCCTCGGTCGCGAAAAGTACGACTTCTTCTTCGACAAGTTCCTCGAGTACTTCTTCACGGGCAAAGACGGCGAGTTCCTTTCGTCGCTGGGCTTCAACTGCCTTCGCCTGTCGTTCAACTACCATCACTTCGAGGACGACATGGATCCCTTTGTCATCAAGGAGGAGGGCTTCAAGCATCTTGACAGGGCGATTGAGATTGTAAGTTTCCAAGAATATTTTCTGACTAAGCTAACTCCTGCGACTTTTAGTGCACAAAGTACAAGATCTACGCCATATTGGACCTCCACTCAGCGCCCGGCGGCCAGAACCAGGACTGGCACTCTGACAACCCCACTGGCTATGCGGCATTCTGGGACCACAAGCACTTCCAGGATAGGGTGGTCCACCTGTGGGAGGTCATTGCCAATAGATACAAGGGCAATCCCTGGATCGCGGGCTATAACTTATTGAACGAGCCAGCCGACGAGCAGTGGACGCGGCTGCTCTCGTTTTATGACAGGATAGTACCCGCTGTGAGAGCGGTTGATCCGGATCACATCCTGTTTCTGGAGGGAAACACTTTCAGTATGGACTTTTCTGGTTTCACAGATGTGTTTCCAAATTCCGTGTACGCGATCCATGATTACTGCGGTTTCGGCTTTCCCAACAGGATCGGTAGGTATCAGGGGCTGAAGGAGCAGGATGACTACATCCGGAAGATGTACGACAGAAAATCGGCCTTTATGAAGGAGCATGGAGTTCCAGTATGGAATGGTAGGATATCGATTCTGATTATGAGACTGTTGCTAATGAAGCAGGCGAGTTTGGCCCTATCTACGAGCGGGAGGAGTACAACCCCGACTACGAAGTTCAGAACGATGAGCGGTTCAACATGCTAGACAAGCAGATGGCCATCTACACGGCCGAAAGCATCGGTAAGCATTCATCAACTTCATTCCTGACTATTACTTACACATTTAGCATGGAGCATCTGGTGCTACAAGGACATCAACGTCATGGGCCTCGCATACGTCTCCCCCTCGTCCCCATGGCTCAAGCTCCTCTCCCCCATCATCCGCAAGAAGCGCGACCTCGCCGTTGACTCGTG
Organism: Fusarium sp. MBC 441; assembly: GCA_030779165.1. Lineage (NCBI taxonomy): Eukaryota > Fungi > Ascomycota > Sordariomycetes > Hypocreales > Nectriaceae > Fusarium > Fusarium sp. MBC 441. Next base: position 23,469 of record JAPFTC010000448.1, read on the forward strand.
GGCCTACGATGACGCGCACCTCCAAGAGGGCCTCTTCGGCCCCCTGCACAAGTGGTTCGAGGACAACGTCCCCGCGGAGCACAGCAAGAAGTACCCCTGGCAGTGGCGCATGCACATGCACGTCTTCCGCGGAATACGCGGAATCACCATGGCCGAGTACATGATCTCAGAGTGGGCGGAGTACTTTAGGGGCAAAACGTTTGACGAGCTGGATGAACTGGCGGCTAGCTGGAAGATTGAGAACTGTGTGCAGAGGGAGAGGCTTAATGAGCTGCTCAGCCTGTACGCGCCAATGAAGGCGGGGGATTCCCGCCTGGAAGGAAAGGTCATACAACCAAAGGAAGTCAAGGAGCAGGCTGTCGAGGCGAAAGAGAGTGTTTCGGGAGTTGGGGTGTTTGAGCTGGCGCCAGGAGAGAAGAGACCTGCGGTCACGGTGCAGATGGTGAAGCAGGCTGCCTAAGGGAATATATTATGAACACTAATCCGATTGCTGATGGTAATCGGACTTGATAGGAAGGGGATAAAGGCGATGCGAGGAAGACGTCATGTGATTATCTCCCCTTGGTATTAGAGTAGTCGGAGCTTGACCATGCATGTCCCGCATGATAGAAAAGTTGGAAAGCAATTTCCACTTTTCAGGTGAACACCTTTGTTTTCGTTTCTGCATGTTGTGAATGAGGGGTTGAGAGAATCCTGTTCGCAAATACGCCTCTTAACTTAAATGCGCCCGGGTCAGTTCACGCGACTGCTCCCACCCTCTGGACATTGAGTTTTCCTATCATCTTGTCGTTGAGTCCACTGAATATGTGAATGATGAAACGCGTGCATCATCGGGCAGCAAGTTGAAGCTGTTGGTGTCGGCCTAGATCGGTTTAGGCAGGATTCATGGCAGTATATCAGCACGTCGTTCCTCTCATGTGGTCGGGAAGATCATGCCAAGTATTCCTCACTGCCCATCAATTCTCGTGTCACATTTCACCAATCAATACAAACGGTGAAGCGATTTGTACGCTAAATCAGCAACAAGATGGCGAGCAGGGAGCTCTTAGTGGTGATTCTGAACCACACCAACGAAGAGCTCGATCTCGAACCAGACTCCCCAAGTCTCCAGCATGGCCATTGGATGGACACACCAGACTCACGACCTTCAACACAAATCCTGGCCGGCGAGAGTGGTATGTTGCGCTGCAAGTCAAGCCACGTGGGCGCCGGAGTCAGCGGCTCAGTCACGTACCGAGTCATTGGCTACGAAGAGAGCTACAAGGTGACGTTTCTCTGGAACGTGCCGTATGTTGGACAGAACAAGTTTGACTCCCTCTGCGCGGCTGAGGGCTTCACGGTCAGGATGTTGGGCGGCCGGGGGAACCAGGCTGTTGCGGTCTTTGTGTTTGGTAAGTTTGTCGCCAGGACACAAACGTGAACTGACAACCTCTACTAGAACCAATGCAGAGCCAGAGATCGGGTCATAATGTGGGAACCGCTGTCATCAAGGGTCCTGTTGAGTGTGCCGAGGCGCCATTGGGTAGTTTCCATTAGCTCAATGTCAAGGTTCTCAGATCCCAGAATCAGAGAAACTGTCTTCGGAGCAAAGCAAGTGTCAGTGATGAACGATCCTACGTTACTAAAACAGAGTCGCAGCCAATTCTTTCCAAGCGCCAACCCTAACAACAACCCCTCTCTGCCTCCGTTTTGTCCTGTCCCTGGAGGGTGCATGAACTAACAACAGCCACGGAAACTATAAAAACAACAGGCCTATTGGGATAAGAAACATGTCCCCCAGCTCAACCAGATTGAAAGCAAGCCGTTGTGGCTCAAGCCACGGCTGTGGAACTAGAAACCTTGCTCCAATCGCGCGCAAGCCGACCATGTCACCATGATCCAAGAGAAAGCGCGATGCGGTACAGATATCGAGCTGCCCTTCGTGTTGTGAATATTTAAATCTGCCAAGTCGGTCGTTGTCGGCAACTTCGGTTGAGTAAACTAAGACCGCTGAATAATACTGCATCAGACCTTGATCAGAAACCGATAATGCTTGTGTGTGGCCTGTCAATCGTCCTGGCGAGTCTGCTGGTCTGGTTTCCAGGTAGGTGAATGCTCCAGGACAAACCGACCCCCAGCTGAAGCTTTGGGATAGTGACATATGCCTACCTGCCATTTATTGGGCCAAGAGCTGTTCCAGACGCCCCAGACGGCTACGCACCAGCCCAGGTCTCATGCCCTTCGAGACGGCCAGTCATCCGCAATGCGACAACACTATCGGCCAACGAAACAGGATGGCTACAACTCCGTGATAACAATACTATTCCAGCGCTGAAAGATGTACTTAATCGAGCAAACATCGGCGATATTGACATTGATGCTTTTATAAACGGCCTCGTCGATAATGGCGATGCCTTGCCGCGAATTGGCATCGCTATCTCCGGAGGTGGTTATCGGGCCATGATGAACGGGGCCGGTGCCATCGCTGCGTTCGACAACCGGTCCACAAGCTCCACGGACAAGGGACAGCTTGGTGGCATTCTCCAAGCTGCCACCTACCTCAGTGGACTTTCTGGAGGTAGTTGGGTTGTTGGAAGCCTCTATGTGCAGAACTTCACCACGGTCGAATCCATCATCATTGCACAGAGCGGTTTTCTTGACAGCCTTTGGCAACTTGATGAGTCTATCATTGAAGGTTTGTTCTACACCAGCCAGCCTGGGTGGTATTAACTCACGTCGGTAAATCTAGGGCCAGCAGACCTATCTGTAACGCGGTACTACCGCGAGCTGTACGATGATGTGAAGAGCAAGGAGGATGCAGGGTACAACAAGACCATAACCGATTACTGGGGAAGGGCTTTGTCGTACCAACTCGTCAATGCCACCGATGGAGGACCTGGTATGTTGACCAGTCACTATCGGAACAGCAGCTCACAATGTCTAGCATACACTTTCTCATCAATTGCAAACGATACCGAGTTCATTCAGGCGAGAGCACCCATGCCTCTCATTGTTGCAGTGGAGCGAACGTCAGGCCAGCTTCAAATAGCTGACAACTCTACCGTCATGGAGTTCAACCCATGGGAAATGGGGTCCTACGATCCATCACTTGGCGCTTTTGCCCCTCTCAAGTACATCGGCTCTGATTTTAACAACGGCACAATAAGACGTAGTGGAGATTGCGTTGCCGGAGTAGATAACGTCGGGTTCGTCATGGGTACGTCTTCGTCACTGTTCAACCAGGCATTTCTACAGATTGCCAAAGTCAAGGGTGCTCCGGATTTCTTGATCAGGGCTCTCAACAACACGTTGGCAGATGTTGGTGAAGAGAACCGAGACATCGCTAGCTGGCCCAACCCGTTCTACAAGTACAATCCCGGAAACAACTCCAACGCCGATAGCACCGTCCTTACCCTTGTTGACGGGGGCGAGGACCTCCAAAACATCCCCTTGCATCCATTACTTTTATCGGAACGCCAAGTTGATGTCATATTTGCCGTCGATGGTTCAGCCGATACAACGACTCACTGGCCAAATGGCACGGCACTCGTGGCGACGTACCAGAGATTATCGGATGGCTTTTCGACTCAGAACAACGAGCTTCCCACAGTTCCAGACCAGAACACGTTTATCAACCTCGGCTTGAACAAACGCCCGACATTTTTCGGCTGTAATGCAAGCACAGACTCGTCGACAGGGCCACTGATTGTCTATCTACCCAATGCGCCGTATACCTACCAGTCCAACTTCTCTACTTTTGATCTCGAATACAGTAACACGGAGCGGAACGAGATCATACGCAACGGATACAACGTCGCAACCATGGGGAATGGTACAGTTGACTCCAACTGGCCCGCTTGCGTAGGCTGCGCGATATTGGCTCGCAGCCTGGCACGCACAAAGACCGAGATCCCCTCCCAGTGCGTGGATTGTTTTTCGCGGTATTGTTGGAACGGTACGATGAATTCGACCAGGCCGAGCACGTACGAGCCGGAGCAAATTGTCGAAAGCGGAGCGCATGGCCTGAAACCGTGCTTGGCCATGATGGGAACCGTGTTCTTGATAATGTTTATGACGTTTTGATTTGACTTCATTGAATGATATATCAACGAATCAAGCACTGGCAACCAGCACAGCCGTTGCTTTATTATTGACGACCGAACTGACTCATATTGGACTACTCTGTTGGAGATCGCGTACTGATAGCAAATTCACAAACTCTTCCTTCAACTCATAGTCCCTTGACTTAACCCATCCTTGACCACTGAAGCGTGATGGCTGGCTGAAAGGATTATGTCAGCTATCTCTTGTCTGCTCATCCTAGGAGGCACGTTTTATAGTATGCGAGCAGGTTTAGTTCTCTCCGATTTGTGGTTATGACATCTACGTGACTTTCAGCAACATATAAGAATCTAATATGAGAACTACCGTCTACTGAACGGAAGTGAAGATTCTGATGCACTACTATAGCTTACCGAGGTCTTAGATAATTAGGTCGTCCAGTGTATGACGCAACCTCACTGGAATTGTGCTCGATGAAATTAACGCCTTGGAAAGCGGTTAGAAACCACGGTGGAAACGCCGGACCAGAGGCCCCCATAAGAATTTGTGACCAACACTGGCGATCCCTCTATCACAGGGGGCATCATGCGCGTGCAGGGTCATGACGGAGGAATAATCCATCCGCGCTTACCGCTTTGCGTGGTTTTCCTTCTTTCCTCTCTTCTTCAAGAATTCAACACAATTCTTAACAAACGCACACACACACACACACACAAATTGTCTCTGACTCAAGAAATCCAACCACTATGCGCCTTCTCGACTCGACAACTTTGGAGATCAAAGAGTTCTTCAGCGATGACACTCCAGCATACGCAATTCTCTCACACAGGTGGCTGGATGGCGAAGTGTCTCTGAAAGACATGCAAGATGGCACAGCAACCACGAAGGCAGGCTACCACAAGATCAAGCTGTGCTGCGACCAAGCCCTCAAAGATGGGCTTGGGTTCGCGTGGGTCGATACCTGCTGCATCGACAAGACCAGTAGTGCGGAGCTGACAGAGTCCATCAATTCAATGTATCAGTGGTATCAGGATGCAGCAGTATGCTACGCGTATTTGGCTGACGTCGAGACGGCTGATCCGTCGGAGGATGCGAGCTTCGGAGAGAGCGTGTGGTTCACCCGAGGTTGGACACTGCAGGAGCTCATAGCGCCTGCGACCGTCGAGTTCTTCAATTGCACCTGGCAGAAAATCGGCACAAAAGAAAGTCTCAAGGATATCATCTCAAGCATAACCAATATTGATACGGCCATGCTTGAAGGTGGGGATCCCGATGACTTCAGCATAGCGAAGAGAATGTCTTGGGCGGCGAAGCGGACAACAACCAGATCCGAAGACAGGGCTTATAGTCTCCTAGGGTTCTTCAAAGTCAACATGCCCATGTTATATGGTGAAGGCGAACGGGCATTTATCCGGCTTCAAGAAGAGATCATGAAGATATCGGATGACCATTCTCTCTTTGCCTGGAAGAGCAACAGCAGCAACTATCGCGGGTTACTCGCGAAATCTCCCATGGATTTCATCGACTGCTTCAACATCATACCATCCAAGTCCAAATGGAATCGGATTCCATACTCCCTCACGACCAAGGGGTTGTCGATAGAGCTACCCATGGTAGCCTGGGCCATGGACACATATCTTGCTGCTCTTGATTGTGAAGTGGAAAACATTCCCAACAGTCGGGTCGGAATCTACTTGCAGCTTCTCCCAGAAAGAGATCAATATGTCAGAGTGCTACTGGAAGGAACGGACACCCTGACCTTTGAGGCGAGATTGGCATCGCAAGCCAAATTCAAGCAAATCTACGTCCGACAAAGAGATTATAGGGAGCGTCCGATGAATCGTTTGTACGGGTTCTGGATTCGAACGCTTTCAACAAAAATTACGACCGTTCCGTCAAGGGGAAACGACAGGGTGTCGGAGGTCAGCTCATTGAACAAGTGGTCTGACGAGGACCGAGTTCTCGAAATACCGATAGGATCAAGTGGCACTGCTGGATCGATATGGTTGAGTTCGGAACCTGGATCTCGGGTACTGAAACTAGGATTTGATCCAGATTTCAATCCTGTTTGTCAGTTTGGAGGCCATTTGTTCAGTCCTGTCAAACCCCCCATGGACCCACAATCTGTTGCTGCCCAGATGGACCCTTCATGGATGACAATTCCACGAAGCCAGTATCTCCATCGTGGTGATAGACTGTTGGGATACTGCAAAGATGAGTATTCCTACCGAATATCGATGACTAATGAGTTGGTCGGCAATCGGAGATTATGGGTTCTGGATATTCTGACTCTTGATCACGCGATGAGACATGATGCTGTATGTGATGGCTGTGGTCTCGTAAGTTACTACCTTTCTCGTCTTGCTTCCCGGACAACCTGCTCAATGGCAACAGGATATCTATGGAACCCGTTTCAAGTGTCTGGTCTGCTCTGACTTCGACTACTGCTCTAAATGCGCCCTGAGAGCGAATGTGACCCACGGTTCTCATGATTTTCACTCAATTGAGCATCCTAGGGTAGCTTCCTCTCGAGACAGACCGGGAGGGGGGACTTCTGGTTTTGGACATGTGGCGAATACAGGTTCGACGCGTACTCGAAGTATTTAAACACTTATAAAATAACGGCTACCCCGAGTCCGAAACGCACCTTTAATAAATAGCCTTTCATACACAGCCTGCAGCCTGCAAGTTCATTCATTTCTGGACGCACTGCACTCCCTCGGTTATATGGTGTCCCACGACAACCTACCGGCGCGCCGCCCCCTCGGCCTCTGGACGGTCAGCGCATCCACTTTCAAAGATGCCGCGGGTAGTTTCTTTTCATTCATGTTCCCCCGGTATCTTAGGTAGGCATTGTGACGTAACGAGGCTTGTAGCTCTCTTTTCTATCTGTCATCCGGTGGTATTCTCTTTGTTGGCCTTGGCTCATTGTCCTCTCATTAAATTGCCCACACTCTCTACCAGTGCAAGAAGCACCTTTCAGATTGGAAGAGTGAGACGCACATACGCCCTTCAGTTACTCCATCAAGGACAAATGGAAGATGCTTTTCCTAAAGACCAGCCCAGAGGGCGCATCCGGGAACCAGAGCTACAAAGCGACTTAAGATTAAACCTAAACAAGTTTCATCGGTCATCAGTAAGCCCTACAACCATCAGATTCAACCAGCAACTCCAGGAGCTGGAGGAAAGGTGTGAAAAATGGCATGATATAAGTCGCAGAAATAATCCCGGCTGGAGAAATCACACTTTTACCACCTACATCTATCTCCGAGGGACGACCAAAGTCACTTCGATGATCTAGAGAAACGTTATTGACGCCTTTTTTCCCCTCCCACAGATTAGCGCAGCTGAGTATCGTCGACGGAGAAAAGAAGGGCGCACACCATTGCCTAGTGCGACTCTACTCCCATCGGCGAGGTCAGATACTATCCCATCCCGAGAGGATAGTCGGACGATTCCAATTCGGGTCTTAATGCCGCAGAGGGAGGACACTAAGGTTCATGGAATCTTCCTGCATTTTCATAGTGGAGGCTAGGTACTCAACGACGAGGAATCTTCAGATATGTACCTCCAAACCATATCCGACGCATATGGGCTCATCAGCATCTCACTAGGCTACCGACTTGCCCCAGAGTACCCCTTTCCCGCCGCGCCGAACGACTATCTCGATAGAGCTCAGTGGCTTATGGATAACGGCCCGCGTATTTTTGGACAACCCCTTGTCTTCATTGGTGTTAAGAGCGCCGGGGCTAACCTAGCTCTTCAAACAGCCTTAGGCCTTTTGCGTTCACCAGTTAAGCGCTACGCGAGATTCAACCTCCAGGGGCTTCTCCTTCACTACGGCGCCTTCTCTCTGCATTGGCAACCCGGTACGCGGCATTTCCGAAGAACACCAACACTCGTCCTGGACGAGGAGGCTATGACCAGATTCCGGTCCGCCTATTTGCCTTGCGAGGAGCCGGCGGCCCACACCTCCCCGGATATGTCGCCGTTCTACGCCGAACTCAGTGGACTACATCTACCCCCACTCCTTATTACGTGCGGGACAGAGGACTATCTTCTAGAAGATAACGTCTTCATGGCCACGCGATAGATGATAGCCGGCGGTCAAACGGTTTTGCGGATCTTCCCCGGGAGCCCTCATGGGTTCATCCTTTTCCCGTCAGATATGCATCACAACGCTCATCTAGCGTTAAAGGATATGGTTAGATTTATGAGCACCAAGGTTTCGCCGATATACTCACAGCATCTTTAGAATTAGTATAAATTTAATTATCTGTCCCGTTTCTAGAGGCCCAGGCCTGGCAGTGATCTGCCAGCTTGGCCGTCACTAACCAGCGTTTTCTCAACGCCTATCGCCATGCTGGCTGACAGTTCACCTGGGATCCAAGCATCGAGTGGGTTTTAAAACATGAAATCAAAATCAAATACATCATTGACTGCAACCTCAAAGCCAAGAGCAGTCGTGTTCTCTGTAAATACCTCGGCCGGAATTGGCCATGCGGCGTCGCCGGTCTCCGACCAGGGCGCCGCAGTGAGATTGCTAATAGACGGCTGCATAATCGACGAACGAACCTATGCTGGGCCTTGCGGCTATTGGGACTGCGGTCGACTACCGATGCCAGGATCTTAGCCTGTCAGCTTAATGAATAGACTAATGAACAAGCGTAGAATCCAGCGTCCGACGGGCCATGATTTCGATAGCTCCCCAAGCGCCAGCATGCATTGCCTTGCTCGGTTCTCGGCCAGCTAGCGGTGGATCGGTATATTGCGACGGATGACGATAGCGTATATAGCCAGGGCGGCAAACAAAGCTAGTATAAGGTGAAGTTAGCTCTCACGCAGAGTGTTTGTGGTGAGGAGGTCCTCAGCGATACGTATCATGGCATCAGCTGCTCTCATGGCACGTTGGCCCCAAGCCTCTTCTATTCCTAGCCGCGGCACGACGAGTGTCGGCCTGTAGAGGAGTATGACGGCATATTGGTAGCTTGCCTGGAGGTTGGCCGCCCAGAAGCGTGCGTCAAGAGCCTGTCGCACCGGTTTAGGGATCATGTCAAGAGGAAGGGCCTCCTCCCAAACTTCAAGGTCACCACCGAACTGGGTCAGCTGCTCGGTGGCGGGCTTGCTCGAGGGCGAGAATCTCAAGGCTAGGATCCGGCCCATCAAGACGGCAAGGGAGGACATGCTAATGGCGTACGAAATATGATATGGCTCCTGAGTACCGACTATGTCCAGCGCAGTCTCGCTATCAAATGCAAAGTCTGCTTCACAAAGTGGTTCAATGTCACAATCTTCGTCTCGGATACGGCACGGGCGACCAAGTGCGGCGGCCGCTTGGCGGTCGCGAACATAGATTGACCACCATATCCTCTTCCAGAGAGACCGGCACCGCTGGCTCAAGTTGGAATAAGCTGTGGACCTGTGCATTCCCAGAGTTTGGGCGAGGCTGATGGAGCAGCCTAACCAGTGCCAGGTATCTTTCTGATCTCGTGGTTTCTGCCACCAGAATGCCATCAGAAAGAGCACCGAGGTAAGTAGGGTCGAGTCCCTCTCATAATCAGCGTCATATAGGCATTTGGCCCGGCTGTAGAAAGACATTCTCGCATCCTTCCGATCTGCAAAGCCAGCTTGTCTTAGCAACTCCTCGTCGCAGACGGTGGCAGCGAGAAGATACACAACCTGAAGAAGGAGAAGGGAAACGCCGCCCTGGCGATACAGGAGCTCGAAACCTTTGCGATCCAGTACTGCCCAGGCTGGATGGAAACACCGGAAGTATGTGAGGACTAAGGCGTCGCTCACTTCTTTTGGCGGTACAGTTAGGGCGCCTCGCGCTCTCAGAAAGGCCATCGTATCGGGGTCAAGACCAGCTGGGTTGTCTGCAGTGCTGGTGACACCATGGTCGTTGGGGGATGGGGGGATGGGATAGTGGACTTTGGGTGCTGATGAGATATCACCGGAGGGGCTGCACACTGCCTTGATGACAAAAGTTAAGCTGAACGCTTCGCCCAAGTAGAGTGTGCTTGCTTCGTGATATGGCTGCTGATTCCTGTCCACTGTCGAGTCGTATAGATCGGCCATGCGCGCGAATAACATATCTGAACCATCTTCATTGCCATCATCTATCACTGATGATGGCCTTGCGTTCTGGGTTGCGGGGCTCAGGTGTGTGGTTGTGCTTGTCGGAGTCTCACGTTGGGTTGAGGGCTGGCCTTGGGCTGGAGAGTCGACTTCTCCGTCACCGTACGCGTTCACCGCGTAAGGGTCGACTGAATTGATATCTGCAGGGTCGTGCGGGATGGGAAGTTCTGGATCGCGTGATTTGTCGATGGACTGCAATGCATCTGACTGTCCACGGGCGCGTTTCCTAAGCTTGCTTCGATCATATCTTGAAATATACACGTCAGTGGAAGCCAGACACGGTCCTCTATAAGTGATATACTTACTTTCCGCGCTGGGATTCTGTCAGCTCACAGCGGGTGTTCCGGTTGCGACAGTGCCAGCACGGCCGGGCCTCCAACACATCACATTTTACCCTCCGCGCTTTGCAGGCGGTGCAGGCAGTCTTTGCACGACGGAGAGGCTTGGGCCGCTCATGCCCTGATTCCGATACAGGGGCGAGTCCTGGCGTTGGTGTCATAACACAAATGACAGTTGTGGTGAGCTCTCCTCTAGCTGTTCCTCTACGGCGAGGGGAAAGATGAAGATGCGCAAACAGAAGCTCTGGAAGTTGGTCTGGGGTCACACCTGACCCCAGACATCCGATCCTCCGGACCCAAAACTGGGGAGTTAAACGAGTGCGGGGAAAGGAAATTTAGCACGCATTAGTCGATCTTGGCACAAGTAACAGCTCGTGGAGGTGGGGGTTTCCACCCCCCTTCCACCTTCTTCCACCAACACCTAGGGTCTCTACAAGACAAGTGTGATGGTATCTAGAGATCGCATAATAACCTTGGCTGGTTTTGGCTACATATCTTTGCTAGGTTTGCTCATTTAGAGCTACAAATCCACTAGATTGGCTTTGTAGATTGCCAAACCATTCATATTCATTACAGCCACCGGTGGAGAGATGATTGAGTAATAGATCTGGGTCGAGTACAATTGGAATACAGTCTGCAGACTTTGAAAGATTTTAATCTTCACTCGCTATGAAGGTGAGTTGGCAATCGTCAGTTTCCTCGCCAAGGAGGTCGACAGGCGCCAACTGGGCCAAAGCCCCCTTCCACATGACCTCCAAATAACCTCGGGTTCTTGGCTCGGATCTCAGCCCCCCCGAAAGCCCGCAGTATTGACGCGTGTCCCGAGGATGTCACTTCCCTAACATCGGACTCTTGAACAAATTGCGGGAATGCGGATGCTCTTCAATGCATGTTAGCTGCTTATCATTTGACTTCCCCTACAGCATTTTACATGCTTTAAATCAACCTTCATGAAGCTTCCTCTACTCTCCTTACTATTGAGACAAATCTGCAATTATAATGGCTCACGAAATCCCCGAGAGACGGCTGGGCCAGCCCAGGCATCTGCGCATCGTCACCGTCGGTGCAGGTGCTGCTGGATTGAACCTCGCCTATCAATTGGAGCGACACATGAAAGCCGTGGACCATGTCATTTATGAGAAGAACCCGGAAGTTGGAGGCACGTGGTACGAGAATAGGTACCCTGGGTGTGCCTGTGACATCCCCTCCCACAATTATCAATTCACTTGGGAGCCGAATCCAGACTGGAACAACTTGTGAGAACTCTTCAAAGTAGCCACTGACAAGTTCACGATGCTAAGTCTTGCTTTAGCTACTCACCTGCCCCTGAAATCTTGGAGTATTTTAAGAGACTCGCCAAAAAGTATGACCTGTATCGCTTCATCAAGCTAGGCCATCAGGTAGTTGGCGCCGAGTGGATTTCCTCAGAGGGTATATGGAAGATTAAGATCAAAGTCCTGGAGACGAATGCCATCATCGAGGACTGGTGCCACTTCATGATCACGGCATCTGGAATCTTGAAGTAAGTGTCTCATGCAACTTGAAGACTAGTCATAACCATCCAGGCATTTTGCTAACAAGACCACGAAAGCAACTGGAAATGGCCAGATATCCCAGGTTTACATTCTTTTAAAGGCGAACTTATGCATAGTGCCGCATGGGAGTCTGACACTACGTGGAAAGACAAGACCGTCGCGGTTCTCGGCTGTGGCTCCTCTGGTGTTCAACTCGTGCCAACCATGCAACCCAGTACGCAATACTCGATGCCTTGGCTGTGAAGACTTAACCGTTTCTGACACCCCATAGCTGTCAAAAAGCTCATCACGTTCATCCGCACCCCGACCTGGATCACGGCGGGATTTGCTCAAAGCAAAGCTGGCCCCAATGGCGCGAACTTTGCCTGTATGAAGCAAAGCCCTCTGCAAGAATCTCTCGAATAGACCTGCTTACATATCCCAGTTTCGCAGGAGAGGAAGAACGAGTTCAAAACAAACCCTGATGCGTATCTGCGGTACCGCAAAGAGATTGAGCATGAACTCAACAGCCGCTTCAAATT
>JAPFTC010000450.1:0-124516 GCA_030779165.1 Fusarium sp. MBC 441
AGTTAAAATACCCATGAGAGGCTAGACCTTTCATGACGATGTGGCTAGGTATGACTCTTCTGCTGCTGCAGAAGTTTAAATAGGCCACTGTGTTAACATCGGGTCATGATGTTATATTGTGTTCGAGATCTGTTCTTTATTATAGTTGCAGCCCGGCCCTTGATGGGTTAACTGAGCCCGAAGATCGTTAATATTGATACCCCATAGATTAGTAACTTGCGGCCCCCCTCTCCTGTGACATGATGTTCTTGTATGATGTTGTTGCTTTTGGTGGACGAAGCCTGCGGGGATGGTTTGAGTCATACCTACAGAGCACAGAGTTTGAGGCCAGCGGGGCTGCTGCCTGGCTCTTGTCACCATTACCCCGCAGTGAGGCCTACAAAAGGCCACACCACAGACAGTTCGGGCACTTGGAGCATCCATCGACCAGTCTTTTCTTGGAACCGGGCTACTCCCCTTCCCACTCACGGGTTATCAATTCAAGGACTCAATGTCCTGTCGCCACCATGTCTTCCGAAGCCAACCTCCTCGCCCTACCTTACGAGATTCGTGAGCAAATCTTCCAGTACTACTTCAAGCTCGACCGCGGCTACTTCTACGATGGAGGGTCTGAGAAGCTTGTCACTGCTGATGGCCAACCCATCGACCTCTCGTTGATGTATACCTGCCGCTCAATCGCAGACGATACAAAACATGTTCCCCTGAGCGTGAATGCCATCACCTTTTCGACGGTATATCGGGAGGACTGGAGAGAACGCGCTGGTGGGCTTGGGTATATCTTGGAGTTTCATCGCCGACTCCAGGCAGATATGATATGTCACTTGGTTGGATTCGTGACTCCTGAGATGTATTCTCAGATTGGTCTCAAGTTCCCACAGAGCATGCCAAACATCAGGAAGTACTTAGCGACCCATCTACGGTTCCTCGAGTTGAACAACTGGCAGTATCCGAGACCGCTCGACGACTCCGATGCGATCAGAGACGATGATATTGGCTGGTATGGGGGCATCCTAGGCTACACCGGCATTGAGATATACCAGTGGAAATGGGGGGCAACGAGGTCTTCAATCTCGAGCGCAATTGCCTACACTTTACGCCTCCTAGCGGAAAAGCACCCTGTCGAGTTTACCGGATTGATCGATGAAGCCCTTCCAGGCTGGACCGACTCGCATTCCCCTGATGAGTTCTTCGATCTTACTTTTGACCCATGGGCAATTCCCTCTCTATCCGAGGTCGTCGCAACAGCGGACCAGTTACAGGCCCACCAGCTTTGGGAGTATTTGGAAACGTGGCACCATGTTGAAGAGGATGACACTACCGGAAACCGCTATCGGGAAAAACTCTACTTTTCGGCTGCAGCTGTCGCTATACGATTCCTTGACCAGATGCCTAAGCACCAACGTCTCCAAATGCGGAACATCATAATCAACGAGGATCGACTTGCCGTTGGATGCCCCGAGGGTCACGTCCTTGGCTTGATACCATTTTGCCGAGAAAACCCCAGACTTCGAGTTGAGCAGCGCGTCAATCTCTGGCGCAATCTCCTATTAAGGATGGGAGTACCTCGGATCGGGGGAGCTATTAAGCTAGCTGAACTCGGGCATGATGACGAGTGGGACCATAAACTCGACCTCTACCCGGTTAGTTCCGCTTTGGCTTCCTGGGGATTTCATGTCAGGGAGGTTATGGGCGATAGCATGCCTGCTGGGACCTTTTCCTTCGTTTTAGACGGAGATCCTGACCTGAATCTCTCGTCCGACCTGTTCGACACGCTGGTTCATCCAACCGTTGCCTGGCTGAAGGCATACACTGAATGCTCCTCTCGGGGCCTTTTCCCTGAGGCATCTGAGGATATCTTTTATTTCCCGACGGCGGCCTATCTGAAAGGCATAGAACCCTTGCTTGGTGGATCCTCCTTTCTCAAGACCAACTTCAATGTTGGTCAACCCTGGGATTATGAGAAGTTAGCTGAGACACACAAAGACCTGCCATTCTCTGCATGGAAAGCAAAATACTACCAAACAGGCCCCACGCTCGACGTTTCCAGTCCTTCCCTGAATTGGATCAATGTCAGGCTTGAGCTCTACGAGCAGCAGAGGGAATCCGACTATCTCGACTCATCACTCAACCTTGGCAAGCGTGAGAAGAAGCGCTTGAGACGGGTTCGACGGAGATGGGCGTGCATCGAGACCGAGGCCGAGGATGATACTGAGGAGGGACAGAGAATGCGGACCCTCTTTGGGGATGTACACAAGGCGCCGCCCTGTATGACTAGGTCTGAGAAAAGGATGCATCGGAGGGAGAGGCGTGCGCAAAAGGCGGCTGCGAGCCCATCAGATCAGATACAAGAGGACCTGACAGACATTGACGACATGGAAACGACGATTTTTGGGGACTTCTTTGAGCCACGGACGGGTCTGTGGTGGTGGTAGTGAGATTGGTTATGTGAGAGTCTGGTAATGATGATAAGGGTTGCTCTTGAAACTTGATGGGTGGATTCCAGGAAAAGTTGCATTTTACAAATTGATCATTGTTTTGACTGCTTTCTTGGTCCAATTGGCCTAGGTATTCTCCAACACTCATGTCTCATTTTGCCCATTCATTGGGCAATTTGTTTCGCTTCGTTGTCGCTGGACCTGACCCTCTCGACTCTCAGTCTCTACTGGCCTCTTTTGTCCGCTGGTGTTTGACGTGCTCGTCGCAGTGTTTGCAAGAGCTTGTTCTCTTGAGCTCCTTGTTCTGAGAAACTCGGACCCTGCAAACAGCGTCTCGAGACAGGCCGCACCAGTTGGTCGCGGTCTTCTCTGCCCACCGACCTTTGAGCCCGAGAAGCGAAAAGCGTAGGTCAAGAAATCACAAACAGGGTCTAGTCTAGAGTTAGTTTGTGCACTACACATGTTGAACTTCTTACCTCTGTGGATCCCGGTACGCTCTGATATCTGATAGAGCGCAGACCTGTATTTGGAGTGAAAGTGGGCTCGCGATTGTTCTTGATCAGGGGCATCGTTTCTCCACGGGTTCCCTTGCTTCCCGTACGACCACGGTAGGCTGCCAAAGAGGACCCTGAAGAAACTGACGCCCAACGCCCAAATGTCGGTCCTGCCGTCATACTCTGAGCTTTCATGCTCTGGTGAGTGAAACCCCACTGTGCCGTTTGTTCCCGGGCGGGAAACAATCGTGGTTCTGCCTTGCGGAATACTCTCTATCGAGTCGATATCGAGGATGACGGCGTGGAGAAGACGGGGAGAGAACGGTGGAGAAGATGGAGCCTCCTTGTGGCATTGGTTCAGTTGAAGGTTCCGTAGGCCAATATTGGTGGGCTTGATATCCGTGTGTACAAAGCGGTGTACGTGGAGAAACGCAAGGCCTTGAAGACAGTCACGTAGAATTATTTCAAGTTTGGTACGACTAGGAAATACACGTCAACGCTAGGCAGAGGCACTGTAAGGGGTCTTCTTACTGAGTTCCCTGCGGCATCTTGTCAAAGGTGATTTCGACAAATGGCTCTAGTATCACGTGGAACTCATCGATTCGAGTCCCTGGCACATGAATGGTTTCGATAACCCTCAGCATGTTTGTCTGCTTCTCTGCATTGGCGAGCGTCGAGAGATTGTCCATCAGGCCAAGTTTAAGACGAATAGCCTGGGCATTGTTGGCCCTGACCTCAATCGTCTTGATAGCCACCAATTGATCACGTTGCGGATCGGTTGCAGGGCGGACACGACCAAACGAACCCATGCCAATCAAGCCCGTGACAGAATACTTTCCTATCGTCTGAGAGTTAAGCGTCGGTGTAGGAGTTGCAAGGAGAGCTTCCTTAGTGGGCTGGTCATCGCCGTGAAGAGCATTGACATATTCTTCAAGACCGGCTTGGCCTTCTGGTCGATGGCAGTGCGGCGTGTACTCGAGAGTGTACCGGAGATCTTCAAAGGACACCGAGTTCTGTGCGTTGACGCAGCTTACATTGCTGCCGCGAGACGTCAAAGAATGGTTATTGACCATGACCGAACTCCCAGACTCTAGAGAAACTCGGGCTAGACGTGTTTCAGCAGAGAAAGAGATAAAAGCATGTCTACGGGCAACTTGGCTGCTCCGGCTTGTGGTGAGCAGCAAGTCGACATTTGCTCTTCCCAAGGCCAAATTCTTCTGGCTAAGACGTCCCACAGACCATCCCAAGCGCTGAAGAAGTGGTGGAATGTTTGGATCGAGGAAGAAGAAGCCGGTCCAGATCCTGACGTCCTGCGAGAAGTGGTCGCTTGAGGTGCCA
Organism: Fusarium sp. MBC 441; assembly: GCA_030779165.1. NCBI lineage: Eukaryota > Fungi > Ascomycota > Sordariomycetes > Hypocreales > Nectriaceae > Fusarium > Fusarium sp. MBC 441. The sequence continues at coordinate 4,268 of JAPFTC010000450.1, forward strand.
GATGACGGCGATGATGAGCCATCAAGCGACAGTTTGAGCTGATGGTTCACGAGCCGGTTAACTGCGGGATCATAGACTTGTTCATCGGAAAACCACATGAATCGAGAGAAGCGAGATCGAAGACCGTGTCCATCATCGTTGTCTTGCTCCTTGATAAAGTCAACAACGTCGGAAAAGGCGAGTTTTGCAACTGCATTTTCGGGGCGTAACACAACAAGAGCGTTTCCTGCAGGGGCAATAGGGCCAAGGGGATCCCACTCTGTCGAGTCGCTAGCCGGAGTGGCCATGGAAGTAGATTTATAAGGCCTGAAGGGCCCTTTAACTGAAGGATGATGAGATGTTTTCACCGTTGGTGTTGAGAGGTAGTAAGGCTTGCAGCCTAAACCCACCTAACGAATTCTTTACCAATACAAAGATTAGAATGAGAGTTGACGAGGATAACTGGGCTTGATAAAATTTAGAAGAAAGCTCCCGAGAACATAGGATTTAAGTAAGGTCCTTTTCTTCTAATTTTATACCATCTTGAGCTGTTCATGCGATGTGATATTCATCATGCTCTCAGTTAGGCACTTAGGGTAGCCCACGTGATTACCGGAACGGAACAAGCTAAGCGCCGACTGACTCACGTGACTTCGTGATCTTCTTCCCCATTCCCGTGGCACTTGGGGAGATGGTCACATCAAATGATTCACCAGTCGCGCATATAACTCTACTCATAGCCTCTAGCAGCAACCATCCTCCATGTTTCAAAGTATAGCATCATATTCCGATATTCCAGCCATCTTGCTGCCAGGGACTTGATCGTCGCCGACAATGGCGACACCGCCAACGTTATCGACACCCCGTCTTAGCTACCCATGGACATTCTCATTAGCCAAGGCTCTTGAGAATAGCGTCGGCGTATGTCATCTCCATCATCTCCCCTTCGCACTCTGCTGACAGCGCCAACAGCCGCTCCCGTGCCCTGTAGCGACCCAAGGGACTGAGCTTGTTCCGCCACCCGAAACTCCAGCCCTGCGATACCCTCCCCCGGATCCCGCCTTCGTCGAAACCCTCACCGAGCGACTCGAAAAACTCGCCTGGCGACAAAGAATACGCATCAACGTGTATGGTGTAGACTTTGCAGAGGAATGGCCCATCTCAAGGACACCCCGGCTCCTAGCAGAGGAGGCCGCGGCTCGACGGATTGCATTCTTGGAAAAGGATCTGCATCTCGACTCGAGCTCCACTTCCGAGTCTGAGGGTGAAAATGAGAGGAGGATACTGCGATTGAAGAAGATGCTGCGGCGATCCCAGAAACAACCCCGATCACGTGGTGCTCAACTCCCTTCGCCTCAGTCGACGACGGAAGAAGAGGCAGGAGAGCAAACTCCTGCGGCGAAGCCGTGTCTGAAGCGCAAACGGTCTGAACTACTGTTCGAGCCGACGAAGATGGCAAAGACGTCGAAGGAACTGCCCGTTTCCAAGATCAATATGCCATCGACAGCGAACGGGGCGGGAGGCTCCGATGTCGTAGTACGAGGATGGACGGACTGAACGACGTAAGAGACGTAATGCCGTTTTGGCAGAATTGTTGCCGATCCTGCGAGCGCATCGGATCTTGCTTGGATGGGAGTTGGACAGATAGGAGGGTCGGGTAGTTCGCTTCACCTGTAAGAGACTTGTACAGTTCGCTGTCATCCAAAGCTCATACCGTTTGCACTGCATGGTTTCCGAATCAGTCATGGGAGTGACGCTCGTGTCGTGAAGTTAGGAGGCCGAGGGTCATGAGTTAGTCCCGTCCAGTGTTTGCAGAACATTGGGAGAATGGATATGGGGATGCACCAGGTGAGCCAAGCAATCGGTCACCAGCATTTCAATCGTACTTTAATACTCTATCGACACATACTATCACCGACTATCAATTCTGCACCCAAGTCTTACTATTTTGCTCCCTCTGAACAGAACTCCTTTGACTCTGCCTCGCACCAAGCCCAGAACTTGGCTGACACGCCATTGTCGCATCCCGTCTCGATGTCATCTCGTAGCTGGCCAAAGCGACCCCATGGAATAACCCATGTTCCTGTTTTCTCCAAGGTGATGTCTTTGGACCAGCCCGCGTAGAGCTCCGTATAGGCTCCATAGACTGCCGGGTGGCTCATGATATGCTACGCAGACTCTATTAGGAGGGCTGCAGATGAGTTTGGAGCGTAGGCAGACTTACCACAAGTATCTTGCGCATTGTATTTGCGTGTCGCTGCATTTCTGATCTGAGATTTCCAGGGTTGAAGGCCTATTCTGTCAGCTCCATTGCCACTGCTGCCTTGAGTCAACTCTGGGGGACAAACCACACTGATAACGCCGTCATCCTTGAGTCTTTTGGAGAATTCTCGCGCAAGATAAAAGTTTCCAGCCTTGGATTGTCCGTAATTTGCACCTTGACTAGTGTGGTTCCTCGGCGAGCCATCACCATCAAACTGGATGCCGTCTGGCGGTGACTGCAAGTGAGCTCCAAGGGAGCCAGCCCATGTAACGCGCACCCCAGTAAGCGCCATGGAGGCTGTCTTTCGAAGAATGGGAAGTAACAGTTTTGTAAAGAGGAACGGCCCCAGACAGTTGGTCCCCATCTGCAGTTCGTGGTCCTATGGTATGTGAGAAGAGTGAACTGGTGGCGAAAAAGGTTCATCACTTGGCTTAGCTTACTTGACATGTTCTGGAACCCACAGGTGGCTCACATACACCGGCATTGTTAGTCAAGACATCGAGACGATCCTCGCGGGACATGAAATCACTGGCAGCCCTGGCGACGCTAGCCAGGTCAGCCAAGTCAAGCTCAAGAAACTCAAGACGGCCCCGAGACGATGGGTTTTCCTTCTCAATTGCATAAATGGCCGCTTGAGCTTTCTGCTTGCTTCTGCCAGCGATGTACACTGTTCCGTGTCTCTGATGGAGGATGCGACTGAGTTGGTAGCCCACGCCAACGTAACCGCCAGTGACTATGAAGACCTGAGATCTAATCAGCGCCGAGTTGTTTGAAGACAGGGAACTCTTCGTGCCTTTTCTTGTTGGTCATCGAGGTTCTTCTCGGTCAAGGTGGGAGCTGGGATCCAGAAGGACTGATCAAGAGCGGGAGACGGCATGGCAGAGAACAGGAATCCAGAGAAGAGACTTGAAGATGGTCTGAGTAATAACAACCTTGGAGAAGTATGTTGGAGTCTGGGTTCTCAGTTCCTACTATTTATAGACCTGTGGCAATACGATGATGGGTCACATCGGTGGTATTCACAGCGAGCATTCCGAGGCTTGGATCACCTTGACCCTCATAGTCTAACCTCTCCTTTCCAAATTAAGAAGCAAAATTCATCAATTTGCCATCATAGCCTGATCTGCTCGAGACCCAGCGTTATCTCCGATGCAAGATCTCTCTGAAGCTGGTGGTTGTGAGTCTGCGACGCTTATGCAGAGTGGACAAAGCGTCGAGGATTATCTCCGCGATGCCGGCAAACGTGCATTAGTGCGACGCGTGTCATTAAGGGGTCGGTTTCTTGCTAAACAGAGCTATAAGCACAGATAAAGGGATCAGATACACCTGGCATGCATGCCTTTATCACCCATTCAATTGATTCCCTTGAGAACCTGGCTCTTGATGACATGTCCTATTGGCACTAGATCACATGGCCTGCAATAACCTGGTTCACCAAGTCAACCTGACCTAGCATTCAAGTACGTGGCTGTCATGACGCGCATTGACTATTGACTGACTTGATGGATTGGACGAGGTTAGCTGAAATCCTTTTCGCGCCCTACACTTCTTTCTCAGCTCGAACACCAAGTCTACAATGCAACAATATCACAGTGCAATTACTCCTCTTGCCCCTCCGGGGAACCTGTCTTTTGCCTTCATCTTCCTTGACTTGCCGGTCATGTTTATACAATTGGCCAACTGCCACCCACAGATCAACCATGTCGGGCTTCGAAATACTCTGCGTCACCACTAGCGCCATAGCCATGACCGAGGCTCTCTTCAGACTTTACAATGCCATTGAAACCCGCGGTAACCTGCCTGGGGATTTCTTCGGAGTGGGGAAGTGCCTTTCACTGACCCAAGAGACATTGAAGCTGGTCAATGTGCTGACCTATTGCCTCGAAGAGGAGAATCGAGAGATGCCAGCTCTTAAACAAAATCTCGACGACTGCCATTCGAAGTTTCTCAGCTACACGAAATTGTCTAGCAAATATACAAAGGGGACACCAAAGAAAAGCTTCTAGTCTATGTCTACCAGAAGGTGGTCCGCAGGTTCAAACTCGGTAACAAGTCTGGTCGAGTTGAGGCCATAACAAAGGGTGCCTTGGACTCTCTGCAACTGCACGGACTGTTGTTCCATGTCAATCATCTATGGCCTTTTATGTATATCATGCTCATCCTATGAAGAGGTATCTCATAATAATATGTTGTGTCTGGATTGGTCATAACGTGGGTTAGTGCTGGGTGCTATGACGGGATAATAGGCGAGAGGTAATTAGAAAAACTAGAAGAAACCCGCTAATTGTATTTTATTCAAGGCGAACATGAAAAGAAAACCTAAATAAATTATAAGGATCACAATGAGTCACTGCCGATTGCCTGTTAGTGCCTGAATTGATAGTGCGCGCTTAGTGCTGACGGCGGACTTTGAATCGGGCTAATCCATCACGGACTTTTATAAATATGCCGACCAAAGAAGGATTGGCGGCTAACCATCAAGTATTTAAAGCATGAATGGTTCTCGTAATATGAGAAGAAATCATCAAGCTTCTCCTTTATTTTTAAATCTCATCTCAAGAATTCCAAAACTTGTCTCTAAAAACAATCACCTCCATCCAACACCAAAAAATGTCTACGACTACCATCCCCCCCTTCTACAACTTCTTCTTCAAATATGTCGACCCCCTCATCGCCCTCGGAGGAGCCTACCTCAACTTCTTTGACCCAATCAGCGCTGTAACCGGCATGGCACCCAACTCGAAATATGACCCAGACCAGGTCTTTCTCTTCCATCAGAGTGGTGGCCTAGCGTTGGCCGTCGCCTTTATCTCAGCCGTCCTCCCTCGGCACACGACGAATGTCACAACTTGGAGAATCATTCAATTTGGCTTGTTCCTCTCTGACCTGGCTGGTTTGAGCGGAATTGGATGCGCTCTGTGGCGCCAGGGGAGGTTTGCGCCTGCGAATTGGACATCGGATGATATTGGTTGTGGAGGAAGCTATGTGTTTTTGACTCTGGTGCGGTTACACTTTCTTTTGTATACGAGCGGAGGTGTTCGAGAAGCTGTTAAGCAAAATTAAGCCAGTGAAATGCCTAGAGGAATGTTAACTCGGGCAAGGGACGGATGGGCCCTTGTCTCAATTGACAGCAATACTATTCCTAGCAGCAAGTATACCATATCTCTAGACCAAATTAAAGAATCTATAAAATAAGTAAATGCTAAAAGTACTCGTACACTTAAGTCGCATAGTTTCCACTCATAGGTATAACTATAAAACACTAGGATATACTTCGACTCGGCGTGAAAGATAGCTCCTAAACACGAAACCTAATCCATAAAGTAACCTTGCCCGTAAACAAGAAAAGTAAAAAAGAAATCGAGAATTGTGTGCTCTGTAATCGCAAAATCGTCATGTCGATGATAAAGTTAATTGCCGCCTCCCCGATCTCAATATCCTTACTCTTTGCCTGCTCTTGCTTGACCACGTGAGCAACCTCCCCTTTCATCAATCCCTAGGCCGTTGGGCTGGAAAGCCTCGATTATGCATAACTGTTAGACCGGAGAATGACCTCTCCCTTCATATTCGCCAAGGCTAAAACTTGGCATCTCATCCCCGTCCTTGTTTCCCTACCTCACAGCTTATCACGGTAATCTCACGTGGGACTAACTTGCAGAAGAGGTCACGCTCTACTCTGCCTTTTGGGATTAGCTTCGGGAACGTGATGTTGCTTTTTGGCTGGTAAACCTCGTCGCGGTGCAACGACATTGACCAATGGCCGCCGAGGCAGTGCTACGTTGCAAATTGAGTGTCTCTGTTTCATTTAGATGGTGGGGTTACACCCAGGGCTGACGGTGACTGGGGAATTGATCCTGTCTGACAGTAAGTCGGGTGCCCTACGGCAACGAAATGAGATCAGCGCTGCGTCAACCCACTCTTGATTGACTTATTAGACCTGTGCAAAGCCGAGCAAAACGTTTCCCCAGATTGTCAAGTCAAAGCTATCATCATGCATTCTCTGGCTATTGTTGCACTCACCACCATCGCCAGTCTGGCCAACGCCGTCAGGGTCCCCTCTGTCAACGTTCCAGCATGCCCCAGGGTCGGCACCATCAGCTACTCCAAATCTGTCCCTGACCAGACCGACTTCCCCCTCACCAAAGTCGATCTCTGCTACACGCGAACCTCTCTCTCGTTGACCTTTACCGCCCACAACGAGACCAACTTTTACTTCGACCCCAAGCAGGGGACCAACGATGACATCTGGGAGTACGAGGTCATGGAGGCCTTTATCTACAAGGGCACCGATGATCCCAAGACCTACCTAGAGTTCGAAGTCAACCCCAACAATGTGACGTATCAAGCGTTCGTTTACAATCCGTCCAAGGATAGGGCCGAGGGCGCGCCGTTCGATCACTTTTTCGTCTCCAACCCGGCAGCTGATGGCTTCTCTGCCACGACAAAGCTTGACAAGGCTGCCGAGTGCTGGGTTAGCAAGGTCAAGATCCCCTTGGGTCTTTTCAACGTCGACGATGGTGCTGCCAAGGGTACCAGGTGGAGGATGAACTTTTTCCGCACAGTCACCAGTCCATCCACATTCCCTGATCAGGAGCTTGGCGCTTGGAGCTCACCAAACAAGGCCAGCTTCCACATCACCAAGTACTTTGGAAATGTCAAGTTTGTGTGAGCCGAGGTTGAAGCAAGCGTGTCGTGGGATGGTTGTGAATGTGTGGTAACTTTCGCTGTTCGCTCGGCTACCTACTTGAAGCGCTGAAGAACACACAACTCCCAAGACAAACCTGAAACGAGTTCTCATAGTCAATTCAATAAACTCAATTTATTACCGAAACATGCTTATCCTGTCATCTCCCCGCTCAATAGCAACAAACCCATCATCACATGACGCCTCGCCATGAACTCACAATTGCTCACCAAAACTCATGCCTCAACTCTCTTCTCGGGGTGGCCCGCGGGCAAAACATCCGCAAGGGTCTCGTCTGTTCCCTTCAGGTCATCCTCCGTATCAACATGGTCGCGGATCTTGAGCAGAATGACAGGAGCAGCCACCACAAGAGAAACGGAGAGCAGAACCCAGTTGCTGATAAACTCTGTCCTGAATGGGGTCTTGCGCGCGTCAAGGTGGTTCATGATTGCCGAGCCAGCAGACTGAATGCCCTTGTAGAAACCAACGTAGTTGGCAGATCGACGACCAGAGTTTGAGAGGGCGCCGATGAACCTGAACTGTCTGTTAGTATCAAGATGAGAAACACAACAGCACCAACGTACCAATAAACGCTGGCTTGCCAGCAAGCATCGTAGAAGCCATAAAACATGTACAAAAACATGGGCCCAACATAACCTGAGTCCTCCCAGTCGGCACCAGTGTAACCCTTCTCTGGATCAACGCTGGCACGAGTGTACGTCTTTTCAAAGGCATATCCGCCTCCCCAGATGGCAAACGTAAGAACAAAGAGGACTCCAAGAGCAGCCTTTGCACGAATAGTACGCCTGACGCTCTCGACATCGAGGAGATAGCCCCAGATGCCGGCAGCGATAATCTGGAACAACCAGTACAACAGACTGTTGAGGGCCTTGGTTCGGGTGTTGAAGTAGGCGCCGTTCACCGCGTTTTGCTGGTAGACGTAGAACCAGTTGGAAGAGAAGAACATGGGGAAGAGTAGGATGACAAAGGGCTCAAACTTGAGTGTCTCGTAGAGACCAATAAGTTCACTCTGCCAGGTCGGATTCTTCATCAGGATAACGCGAGAGCCATCCTTGCGGACAATGTCGCCGGCGTTGCAGAGAGTGAGGGCTAAGCAAGCGCCAAAGAACATGAGAACGATGAAGCCGATATAAGTGCCGTCGCTGACTGTCTTGTTCACCTTGACGTTGATGTTCTCACCGAGAGGGATCTAGGAGAGTTAGTTAGATGTGGCACATGGAGCAGCAGAATTCAATGCAGCCCAGATCCCAGGTTGGAGTGACTTACCAAGCTGCCAATGACAGCACCCATGTTAAAGATTCCCCAGAACCAGGCAAAGTACTGTCCCTTCTGGCTCTCGTGCGGGTACGAGATCATGATGGTGCCCTGCGCCGTCCACAGAAGCGCAGCACAGATACCCAGCCAGACTCCTGCAAAGATGTTGAAGCCCGGAACATGCTTGTGCTCCGAGACGAGCAGACTGATGGCGTAGAGACCATAGCCAACACCTCCAAAAGCAAGAGTCCACCTCACTCCGAGCTTGTTGACAAATGTGCCTCCGAAGAAGCCAAAGACGGCGAATGTCGCGTACAGGGCCGTGTTCTATCGCGAACATGAGCATTTACCAACGAACCAACAATCTCAATTACTAACCATGTTATCGGCCAGCGTCGCGTCCGTCTTTCCACCTCCTCCCATGCCACCCAAGGCATTGAACATGCCAGGACACATGAAGCACACAAAGGCGACCATGCCCAGCTGGATCCGAGGAGACGCATACCAGGGGAGAATCTTTCCAAAGAGGTGAATTCGTCGATACTTCCATCCACGAGGCAGGTCGATCGTGTCTGCCGTGTCTGGCACGTGTGGCGTGGTGTCGACGTTGGCAGTCGGAGACGCGTCGGTACCAGCTGGGTTCTTGGACGACATGGTTACAGAAGCTATCAATGCGTCGAATTGAGATGAACAAATCGTCTCTGGACGGACCGAACCGTTGAATGTGGAGCTGGGTGTAGCTTTATACCCAGTGTTGAAGGATCGCGGTTCAAATCCAGTCGCAACACCATCGCGAGGCTGCCAGAAACACGAGCTCCCTCATGCGACGTTACATATCAGCTGGCCTTTCATGGAACGTGCTGATAGGGCAGGGCGGTGCGGGGTGAGAAATACGCCGAAGGATCAACTGCTCAGATTGGGCAGTAAAAGGTGCCGATCAAGCGCGTTATCCTTAGCGTCAGACAGGGAGGCAAGGGGCCGTCAGCATTTCTTATCGGGCCTCGTGAGGGCAGTCAGTATCTTGTGAAACATGGATGGCATGTAACCATGAGATAGGTACTGTATCTGGTCGGTTAAGGATAGCAGGGCAATTCGGCTTGGTCTTTATCGACCATTCGACTGGTTGCAACAGTTGCAGTTTCTATAAACAGCCGACGCAAGATTGTCGATCAGTAAGCATGATAGGCATGTCAGATTCCGCTCAGAGGCTTCAGAGGTAGGTAACTGGCCACGTACCATGGATTTTTTACGTACATGGGTGAGATTTGTGCCGCTCCAGCTACTCTCATGGGGGCCATAGGACCTTTTCGACCCCAAGTTTCTTTTAAGATCAACGTATATGTGTCTGAATACGAGAACTCTCGGCATCAGGAGCTTTTTTAGAAACATGCTTGAGAAACCCGGAACCCGAGGTGGAGGGAAGCAGAGGAGTCAAGTCCTAGCGGGTTCTCACAACCAAGATAAAGCTGCTGAATAGTTTCCATGCCGCACATCACTGGATGGAGGTTTGAAGTAATGTCTTTGGCAATGTAATAGCAGGCGTGGTGTTTGGGGAGTACTGAAATGCGGGTCGCGTGACCACATGGGAACCGAGGCAGGGGCACAGGACTTGAATCACAACGCCAAAATAAACTGAGTTTCCCTTTGGTAGACACTTTGAACTATTACTCTCCAATTTCAACCAACTGGGACTCTTAGGGAACTTGCGCAACCTACGCCTTGACTCAACAAGCAAAAGAGTAGAGCCCCACAGTGGAACCGCACAACCCTCAAAGCCTACAAGCAAAAATGAAGCTGATCATGATGGGGATCGAACCCACAATCTTCTGATTCGTAGTCAGACGCCTTGCTGGATGAAATGTTAGTGTGATTAGATCGAAGAGGAGCTGTATGAGGTTTCGTACCCATTGGGCCACACGACCGTGGTTGCTTTGCTGTGGTTTTCGGGCCACGGAAACACGCATCAAGACAAAGCCGGGAATTCTGTCACACCCGTTTCTGGGAGGGCCACCGTGAAATGGAAGTTCCTTGAAAGGCCTGTCTGAGACTTGTATCACTGTGGAATGGTGATAGATTTAATCTTAAAGAAGGCATTGTTTGGCGCCTTGTTCGTAATCAAGATGCAGAATGCCATGAACCTGTCTTGTCTAGGGATAAACGAAGTTTGCTACTGCAGCCTTTTGGGGTCCTGAAGGGCGATGCGAACGAAACCCAAAAGATATTAATTTCATGACAGCCTTGGCTCACTATGCAAGGCCTTCAATAAGTTTCTTCAGGTCTCTGTGCTGCCACTGTGCTATGAGGAGTTTCTACCCAACGATGATCAACGGAAAAGGGCAGGCTCGTACAAAAAGCAGTGGGACCGCGCTCCTGCTCTCACATGAACCCATCGGCCGTCTGTTATCTTAAAATAGAGAAATCACATAAGCTCGTGTACTATGTAACAACAGTTTTTATAAACTACCTATCTAAAGCGGCTTTCAGCTTGGAGTGAGTGGTCAGACACCTGGCCAGGTGATGCCTCTTGGCGACCAAGTAGCTCATCAAACTCAAATCATTTAGAAATGGCATTATAGTTAGCTTCACGATAGGCCCAACCAGCTGTCTATAGAATATATATGAGCAATTTAATGCTGTCGATTGCATTAACATGCCTTTGGCAAGGGTATGGTACTCCTTGTCGTAGTTGAAGCTCGGCCCTTGATGGGATAACTAAGCCTGAAGATACTTTCGGTGAACACCTCAAAGCTTGCTGTTGCGACAAAACTATGGATTCAATATAAATAATCCCTGACCTTTCAGCCGGCAATTATCGCGTAAGAAGTTATTTCACCCAGGCATAACTTGATAAGCGTCTCCTGCTACCCCTGCCGAGCCATCTGTCGTGTTTTCTGCGGAGCCTGGAGCAACATGGTAGGTGCGTATGCACGCACAACTGATACTCCGCCATGGTATTGGCTATTTGACATTTAGAGTTGGTTAGTAGCACAGCGAAGAGAAATAGTATTGGGACTACTAAGAGATTGCTCGCTTAACCCGAGATGTCCCTACTGGTTCGTTGAGTACAAATCCTGCGATCGCCGACTTCTGTACCACAGGGTCTCATCTTTAAATTTCATGAAATATTCTAGCCCTTTCCGAATGGCAAGTTGCAACTGAGTGAGGGGAAAGGCAGGTTTTGTATGAGCACTACGTAGTCTTGACCTACGAGCTGCTGGTTAGAAGCCCGGGAGCTATGGTGGGATCGAACATTTGTTCAATACCTATAATTTCTACTCCATTTGCTTGAAAAATAATATTACAGGTTATCCATTTTGCTCAAAGCCTCCTTGGTTTGGGTGAATTGTGTGGCCACTCAACAAACGCCTTAGTTGCTGGGTATCACCCACCTGTGGCTAATAGGCTAGCCAGCACCAAAAGCTATGATACGGCGAGGCATTTCAATCTTGCGAGTTGAGCTGGGCTTTTAGAAGGCCTGTCTAGCAGATAGAAAAAGGATTTGCATAGAACAACTGTAGTTTCAACAACGCCCTAATATGTTGAACGTTTCAATTTCTTTCAACACTTGTTCAACCCAGTTTCGCCTCGTAGGTATTCCTCAATGATCACGACCTGCTAACAACCTCAGGCAAAGACCTTCTTCCACACCCAAAGACTCCTGCTATTGGTATAACGCTTGAATCCCTCAAGTCCCCACTCCATGCCAATGCCACTCTCCTTGTGTCCACCGAACGGCACATTAGGCGCAACATCAAAGTGCGAGTTGATCCATACACTTCCAGCGCTAATCTGGCGACCCATTCTCTCAGCCCTGTCGAGGTCCTTGCTCCAGACTGAAGCGCCGAGACCTGTCTCGAGGGCGTTGGCGCGGTCGATGACGTCTTGCTCGTCGGACCATTTGAGGAGCGGCACAATGGGGCCGAAGGGTTCTTCCACGACGATGCGGGAGTTTTCGGGTGGGTTGTCGATGATGGCGGGTTCGATCAGGTAACCCTTGGATGTCTCTCGGATCTTGCCTTCAAGAGCGACGTTCCATCCTTGCTTCTCGATCTCCGAGTACATGTTCTTGACAAGCTCATATCTGGTGTGTGCGTTAGCATGTTTAGCTAACACGGATTTAAAACAACTTACTGCATGCTGTTCTGTACGGGCCCGACAACCACGCCCTCCTCAAAGGCGCCACCAGTCTTGACATGGTTCTTTGTAAACTCAACCATGGCATCCCTGAACTGGTCATAAATCTTCTCGTGAACGTAGACTCGCTTGGTCAACATGCAGATCTGACCCGAGTTCAAGAACGACAGCATTGTAATCTTGGGCAGACACTTTTCGATGTCAACGTCCTCGCAGACAATCGCAGCATCGTTTCCACCCAGCTCGAGAACGACTCGCTTCAATGTCTTGGAGCAGCTGGCAGCAATCTTCTTACCAGTGGCAATTGATCCTGTGAAGCTAATCATATCAATGCCAGGGTGGGCCGTCATCCAAGGACCCAGGTTATCATCGCCGCTAAGGACCTGAAACACGCCTGGGGGGAAGACTGACATTCCAATCTCACCAAATTTGAGATCGCAGTATGGGGTGAATGGAGACGGCTTCATGATAACGGCATTGCCGGTCATGATTGCTGGACCGACTTTGCCCAATCCCAGGAGCATGGGCCAGTTCCAAGGGACGATGGCGCCGCAAACGCCCAGTGGGGGAAAGGTCGAGGTAATTCTTCTCTCCTCTGTGTCTTCAATGATCTCATCCTTGACCTCCATGGTAGCAAAGGCCCGTAGCCAAGTCAAGGTCATGTCCATCTCCTGCCCGGCCAAGCCCAGAGGCTTGCCTTGCTCCATGGACTGCAGCTTCTCGAGCTCATGGCGATTGGCCTCAATAGCATCGGCGAAAGCAATCATGAGCTTGCTTCGCTCCTCGTGCGTGGTCTTGGACCACTTATTAAACGCGGCACGGGCATGCTTGACAGCGAGATCTAGCTGATCTTCGGTAGCGACAGGGACTTCGGGCAGAGCCTGCTCCGTGGACGGATCGATCGAGTGCCGGGTCTCTGGGGTAGCGGCGAACTCGCCATTGACGATGTTACCAGGGTAGGTCTACAAAGAGTCAGCAGGGTAAAGTGGACAGGGACAGGGGAACGACATACAGAAATGTCGATTTTGACAGCCATATTTTTCTCTTTGCTTTTTCTGAGAAAGTTTTCTTGAGAAAATGGATCGTCGGCTGCACAAGCTACCAGGCACTGTATTTACGTCTCGCGAGCTCTATCGAAGGGGACCTCATGAGCTGATTTTATGGGCTATGCTCCTGCAGCTCGCTGACATGGGGACAATTGGTCCTTGCATACTCCGTACGTACGACCCAATCGCATCCAGTTCAAACAGTCCTGGACCTTGAAGAGAGCTCCTGCGGAACCTGGATCGGGATAGCTTGGCGAGACGCGGAGCTCTCTTCAACTGCGGAGTAACGCCCGCGTTGGAGTGAAGCCAGGGTGACGTCGCACCATCATCAACGATACGACCTAACAGATCCACAGATGGAGCATGGCTGAAGAGGGGAAATCTCCAAGCCTCGGTCGACATGACGACGTCAGTTTTTCAATCTCTCCTGATTTTCCACAGCGGGGAAACAAGAATATCGATTTGTATGGCGCTTTAGAGGCCATCAGCATTTTGCCCTGACCTTGCAAAAACATTTGACATGTGTTGGTTGGTTGTCGATCACCACTATACCCTTGTTCCCTGTTATCACCATCTAAACTCTAATTCCGCCGTAGACATGCAAACGAAATCGATTATCTTGATCTTTTTCTTCTGATACTCTATTTAGGTGCCATTTCCCGCTGTCCTTATCGAAATGGGTCTAGTGCGGGTCTTTGAAAATTGGAGGTACAGGAATAGTGCAGGTAAATAACGGTCGTGTTGGTAGCTCGTTTGTCAACCATGGATGCTCCCGTTCAAGCAACTTTGCCATTAGTTTTAGCTATGACAGGTCATGAATATAGAGTTACTTAGCGATGGCAGTTGAGGCAATGTCAATGAGGCGCGGATGACAGCAGTGCAATATCTCCAGAGTCAATCAATGACAGGCGAGTCCATCTACCGAATTCAATCCTTGTCCTGAGAAATTTTTGCCGTTGCTGCCCAGGCAAATTTAAAGGATACCATGTCCCACGCCCGGTCAATCTTGTAGACAAATTTTATGATAGCTGAAATCACCGCCATTTCCTGTCATTCTGTCCTTTCCTTTGTTTCGTAAAGTCCAGTCGGTCGACTTTCAGCATGGCTCTGGATCCTTTGACAGCCTTTACGGTCGAGGCTTGGACGTATTTGAGATTAGCCTTATTGTCGTGGCCATTCACTTTGGTGTTCGATGGCGTTGGAGGGGCCTCGGTGGATTAGATCCCGATGACTACCTTGTGGTTTTAGCTGGAGTGAGTTGTCAACCTTTGACCACGTGGATGATATTCTCAGCACTAACGACGCTCATCAGCTTCTGTTTACGGTAGAAACTGCGATAGCACATTTTTTTGGGGCTTACTGGACTGGCCAACAATGCGTAAGCCCTTGCCCTAAAGCAGCATTCGGTTCGTGACCCCCTCAGCGGAGGATATATACCTTTTGGGAGGCTGACTAATCTTGGTATCTACCATGACGGACGAGCAACGTGCAACCATCGACCCCGACAGCGACGAATATTACAGACGAGTTCATGGATCGCAGACGCAGCTATTCGGTTGGCTGGTGTATACGGTGTGGCTTTGGCGCCTCAAGCGCCTCAGAGATGGCGTCGATAACATGATGCTCAAGATCAATATTGGCTTTGCAATTATCAGGGTGACGTTCTTTAGAATCTTTCCCACCATTCTGTATTCATGCTGGCCTATTTACAAGTAGTGGCAGATAGTGCGGAACGCCAAGATTCCCCGAGCAAAGAAGATTGCTTGCTCTCATCGTCATCTTCTGTGGCGGTCTCATCACCGCAGTTTTTGGAGGTCTTTGATGCGGTTACGTTCCCAACGAGCTAAAGAATGGTCCTATCGCGAATCTTTCATAGTTATAGTTGTGACTAACCTCCCTGTTCTTACACCTTTGATCCAGCGTGGCGTAAGACATGGTCGTATAGGATATCCGGGGTACAACGGATCTCGGTCTGTGGGCACTCCCGGGGTCAATAATAGCAATAGTCGTTTCCATCTCATGACTATAGGTGGCAAGGGAAGAAAGAAGGCGTCCTTCAAGAACCCCCTTTCGTCGTTCGGGGAAAGATTTTACGAACAATACGGCTCTGAGGAAGAGATTGTCGAAGGAGGTCAGAAGCCAGCCAGCGTAACAAACACCGACACGGAGTCATGCAGAAAGGAGGATCCCAAGCCTAACAAAGAAATTGTTGTGACGACGCAGTGGAATGTTGAGCATCACGAGTCGGAACGCCATGAAGTGGGCAGGCGGGGCAAAAGGTTTGTCGCCGCCAGCTGTTGAGGCATTGAGGCAAGCTACAAAAAAGAATGAACAATGACCGGCCAATGGACAATATTACTTCAGCTCGGGTCAGCTATGGTGTGACAAGAGGCAAGATAAGTTCCATGATTTGACCATCACAAATGAGTGATAACGGATGGTCAATGAATTTGCAACAAAGTCCAAGACAATACCATTCACGGACCAAAGCTTCATGTGTTTAACGAGAGGAACCAATGAGCTCAGAAAATAGGATCCAAGGCAGGTGTAATTGAAAATACATTCTTGTTGGGGGATATCATTATCTAAATGTTGACAAATTAAAAGAATCGAAGCATCGATCAGCCCTCACCACCTCTTAAAAACAGCACGACGACCCGGGATGTGTGCTAGGGTCCCGGTGGCATTCCATCCTCCCCCAGGAACTATCACGATCGGAATGGGCTCTGGTTCAGCCTTCTGGTGGCTCTCCTGCTGCATTTCATGCTCCGACACAGGAGCGGGTTCATGCTCTGGCATAGGTTCAGGCTCATGCTCGGGCATGGGTTGTGGTTCGTGCTCGGGCATGGGCTCAGGTTCATGCTCAGGCATTGGCTCAGGCTCGTGTTCAGGCATGGGTTCGGGCTCATGTTCAGGAGCAGGTTCAGCCTGGCCGGGATGCTCGACAACAACCGGCTCATGGACCGGCTCCTCTTCAGCCGGCATTTCATTTTCAGCAGCAGGGACTGTCACTGTGTGGATAGCCGTGACGTGTACCGTCTCTGCGGCTCCGTGCTCCGTGACAGTGTGTACCACGGTAACATGGACAGGCTTTTCAACCTCGACAGTATGAACCACCTCAACTGGTTTCTCCACTTCGACGGTGTGAACAACCTGCACAGGCTTCTCCACGACTGAGGTGTGGATAACTGTGACTGGCACCTCAACAGGCTTCTCAACCTCGACGGTGTGGACAACTTGGACAGGCTTCTCCACCTCAACCACGGATGTGTGGATGACAGTCACCGGCTTTTCCACTTCAACCGGCTTCTCGACTTCGACTGTGTGAACAACCTGAACAGGCTTCTCCACAACAGAGGTATGGATAACTGTCACTGGCACTTCGACAGGTTTTTCAACCGCGACTGTGTGAACGACCTGAACAGGCTTCTCAACTTCCACCACGGATGTGTGGATCACAGTAACTGGCTTCTCGACTTCTTTGTGGACGATTGAAGTTTCTGTCACCTTGACCTCCTTCTCTTTCTCAACCACAGAAGTGTGAATGAGTGTCACAAGCTTCTCGACTTCGTGGTTCACCACTGACGTGTGGATGATAGTGACAGGCTTTTCCACTTCATTGTTGACAACCGAAGTGTGGATGATGGTGACCAACTTCTCGATGGGTTTCTCGACGACGACCTCTTCCACCTTGGTCTCAATCTGATGCTTAACCTCGGTTTCCGTCACGTGGATGGTCTCTGGGTGTAATGTGACGTGGACTGTCTCTGTCACGTGCTGGATCTCAGGAGGGAGTGTGACGTGAACTGTCACAATCTCGTGGACAGTGACCTGTAATGGCTCACAGCCAGGAGCTGCCTCATGGGCTGGTTGGGCTGGCTCATGCTCTGGTTGCACTGGTTCATGGACTGGTTCAGCGGGTTCATGAACTGCCTCTGCAGGTTCGTGAGCAGGAGCTTCGTGGCCTTCTGTCGTATTTGGCGTGAAGAATGAAGGAGAGGCTGTGACAAGGCCAGCAAAGAGCACCAGGCTGCCGACTTTCGAGAAGATCATGTCTGGCTGGCGACTAGGTCGTCAATGGGAAGGATCGTAAAGGGAATGCGGTTGGATCGCGATGTGAATTAGGAAATAATGGGCGATACCAGATCGCGAGAGAAAAGAATGAAGGATTAAGAAAGAAAAAAAGATTATTGCGGTAGAAAGGAATGAGACACACACAACTTGATGAGAGAGGGGATGAAGATCAGACTTGGAACCGGCGGGAAGTGCCAGGTTTTACTCTCCAAGTGACATGTGCCAGACGACACGAGGAGAGGCTCTTCCTGATGCTAGAACAATCATGAGACGTCGCTCAGCTCGGTAAAGACGATCCGCGCCATGTTTTTTCTTCGTCCTGATCCATCGCAGTGATTCTTGGCTCGGGAACAAGCTGTGCCGCAACGCACTGAGACAATGGTAGTGTTTGGCAGATCTCATTCTCAACTCGGTTGTGCCTCTTGGCTGTGGTAAACCTGGCAGCCCCATTGTCTGATCCTGTAGAATGTAACCCTTTCGTCCGGTAGGGCGTTGTTATTAAGCTTCAATCAAGCTTAAGTCAATATGGGGCTTGTCAGTGGAAACTTGATGGGTTGTTTCAAATTGGCTTGGCAGGGGTCGGCAAAAGGGCGACCCGGCCGTGATGGCGACCTTTTAAGGCGGGATGGCCGTGAACCGGCCTCGGTCACGTTTCAGCCTCACAGTTTCTACCTGTTTCAGGTATCAACTCCTTTGTAAGCGGTCTCGAGTTACCATGATGAAGATGCAGCCAAGAAATCTGACTTGGCGTCATCTACGTACAAGAAGATCTCACGTCGCCGGCTTATCGCGTCAGTTGAAGTCCCCGAGTCAGGGATTACTGTTGTCTCACAAGTGCCGAGCAAGCCGGGAGGCAATGCAAGGCGCTTTTTTGAAGCGATGTGGTATTTACCAAGGCATTCACTGTTGAGTTGCATTGCACTGCCTACTTGCGTTTCAGTCGTATCTTGCTGATTCTGACCATTATGCACTTTCACAATACGGGGAAGAATGCTCATCATTGATCCAATTGAGCTGCGAGTCAGCACAGTACTTATCTCAAGGTAGCGTCGCGCCTCACACAATACCCGCAACAACTTCTTACTCATTGACAGGCTTGATGTCCAAGAAAAGTCGCCGTCCCTTGGGCTGAACCGCCCATAAATCCTTCATGTGCATATCATCCGGTTTCATTTCACTACTCAACCTAAAGTCGAGCCGCCGCACCAGGCGGGGAACGGCGAGGTAAAGTTCTGTTTTCGCAAGTGTCTGCCCCATGCAGTTCCTCGATCCTACACTGTAGGGTGTCAAGGCGGCGTTGGCGTCATCGAGATTGATGCCTTGGCTCATCTCATGACCTTCAAGCCAACGCTCTGGGATGAACTCATCCGGCTTGGTGAAGAGTACTGGGTCGCGGTGATGTACATAGTTCTGCATTCCGACAATAGTTCCAGGAGGAAGTGTAAGGCCGGTGTCAGCAATCTCAAGCGGCTCACCCAGAATTCGTGGGAGAGTCGACATGATGGCTGGATACACCCGATACGTCTCCTTGATGACCGCTGAAAGGTAAGGCAAGGCCATCAGCTCCGATAAAGAGTCACCAACTCCCTTGAGCTCTTCGCGTAGTGTCTCTTGAACTCTTCTTCCTTGAGGAAGCGCCAGAGCGTAGGTCAAGTAGATAAAGGTGTGTCCACTAACCCCACTGCCTGCCAGAACAATACCCATGGCTTCTTCCAGCGCTTCGCGGAAGTGATAACTTCTCCCGAGATGTTTATTGTTTGCCTGAAGAAGAGGGGCCACACCGAATTGTTTTTTGCCGCCAGGGTCTCGCTCTTGGCTTTCATAGCCCTTCAGCATGCCAATAGTAAGCCTTTCCCATTCATCAAATGCCCGGTATGCATGTCCAAGAATCCCAGGTAGGCTGGTCTTGAACCTGAATGTCGGAAGCCAAGGGAAGACGATGTTGGCAAAGAACGTAGGAGGGCTTGACTCGAGTGCTTCAAGCATGTGTATCGTCTGGCTTGGATCGTCGGGGATGTCGGCATCCACAAGAAGCTTGCATATAATCTCGAGACCCCATGCTCCAAACAGATCGTAGGCATTTGCTGTGCTTGTTGGAGAGCCTGAAGCAGACTTGAGGAGGCGATCGATGAGAACATCTGTCCTCTGCAAGATACTAGAAGTGTGCGAAGCGATTTCTTGTTGAGAGTAGGTCTTTGCTTGAAGCTTTCGGCGTGAGGAATGGTCTGCGGCGTTGCTAGTACCGGTTAGCGGAGCCAATGAGCGATGTGAACGGGGTACATACGTGACGGAAAAGACGTTTCCGTGACCGAGGAAAGAAAAGGGCGAGTAGAACTTGGGATCCTTTAGGGCTTGCTTGTTTGTGTATATCCGTCGATACATTCTCCAGTCGGATAGCGAGACCTCGTTAGGCCCAACACGTACGACAGGGCCATATTTCTCGTGCAGGCGTCGCAGGACCTGCAAAGTGTTAGCCGTCAGTATGCAAAGTTTACATTGTACTGACAACTCACATAGACTCGGTCGCATTTAAAAGTGGATGGAAGGAAATACAAGTCGGTTATTCTGGCGAGAAAGGGACCGGGGACACGACGAAGAGGATGAAGCAAGAGTCGGTAGGCGCACTTGGAAAAAAAAAGTCAGTCAAGCCCATGGCGTCAAAGTATCTAAGCGCAGGGTTCCAATTGTATCGTACTTTAAGTGCCCCGATTGCTAACAAGACGGAGATGATCAGTGTAGAGATGGTGTATAGGGTTGCCTCCTGGGCATACTTGGCGACGGCATCAACGACAGATGACATAGCCTTGGAACCAAGAGACATTCAAAAAACGTTGTTTGTAGAGTAAAAAGGCTCTTTAGCCTCGGTAATATGACATTTCGGGGTTATAGGGCAATAAATTGGATATCTACCTCGTTGTTTTATAGCAATTTCCTCACCGTTAACGTTGCAACCGAATACCATCACGTTCGGGTACCACACTGATAACTCAGCGAGATTCTGTATTTCAAGCACATCCTTTCCTATCCAGAATATCTCAAGTCTCTTTTGTGCTGTGCTGTTTTCAACTGCTTGATGGTTTTGCGTACTAAATCCGGGCACCTCAGGGTGAATAGTCGTATTTGATCGTCCACTCATCCTCCATAGTTTTTTTAGAAACGGCCTGAAAGCTGAAAGAATTTAATTTCGTAAGGGAAAGAACGTTGAAGATGATCCATCTTAAGAACTGGATGAAATGTAAGGATGGCCCCATTGAGTTAGTACTCCAACCCCGCGTTTCGGTTCATGGCCTCTGGTCGGCCCCAGATCCGGGGATTGTGGAGCCGGCCCAACGTACTTGACCAAGCTCTAGCCGAGATGAGGTGATTTGAGCCATGCGTATCTAAAGCTGGGGGGTCTAGAGACATCATTGTAATCATTTCCACCTTGCCAACTTGCTGAACGAAGGAGAACCTGACCGGGCCCTGTCTGTGGGGGTAAAGTCCAACGGCAATTGATCGAGTCTTGCATGACTTTGTGCCAAAAGCAAACATCTAGCTCCTGAAAAATGAAACTATGGGGTTCAACAAGTGTTGACAAGATGCATCTTGGCGGAAATCGATGTTGGTAAAGTGTTACCAATGTGGTGACGTGGTTCCCAAAGCTCCAAGCTGGCCTAGCTCCCTCATTCAAGTCAGTAGAGGAAGATCCCTAAAAAGAATTCCGAGTATAGCAAGCAAGACAATTCAGTCCAGTTCATTTGAGTGCAATTGGCAAAGTCAAAGCAAGTCTTCGGCTTTATCATGTCCTTGCTGATCCCAGGAGCCTCTCAACCTAGTGTGACGTGCGCCAGCAGTCTCAGGCCTAGACCCAGCCACAATTAACTAGCGGGAGTCTTGGTATTGCTCCTTTCTTGAATAAGAATAGCCAGCTCTGTTTTTCTAGGCATCTAGTTGGCTAAAACGCGGGGCCAAGCTCCCTTTCAACTGTGGTCCCGAAATGGCTGTACTGACCAACGTCTAGGACAAATGAAGGGACTCGCCCACTCGGGTCCAAAACTGGACTCTTTCCTTGGCTTTTAGCTCTTCTGGTTCATTCATGTCTGTTCAAATGTCGCTGCAGGACATGCCATCTGATGACTGGATGATTCACATTTGACACTTACAAGGGACCCTGTAGTGGCTGTCTCGGCAGAGCTCAATCGAGCGAGCCCATTGTCTAATAAAAAGTCTTGAAAGGCATTCCCCCGCTGATTTGTCTGATACCCCACCGGCAGTTCAGACGAGGTTCCAAGCCCTCGGCTCCCTGACTCTGGCTATATGAAGCCTTGTCAACCCCCATCCCTGAGATGAGATCTGCAAGCTTCTTCATCAACAAGGCCATCATCCAGCTGTTAAAGCAGTCTTTGTCATACTATATTGATACGTGCATTTGTGACAGCTCTTGAGCTACAACATGACTCCCGACGGAATAAACCCCGAAAAGAGTCCCTACACGAGCGAGAAGCCCGACAGCGAGGGACAAGCTACGCACCTAGACAATGTCCCATCAGAAGATGGAGACAACTATGAGGGACTCACAGCAACATGTATCATTGTCTATCTTGTAAGTCATCCCAATCACAATAACTTATGGAGTGCTAACATAACAGGCCATTCTTGCGGTTGGTTTTGCCGAGATGATGGTCATTGTTTCTTCAGGCAACGTGCGATACCCAGATCAAACACTTCTATAGGTGCTTGCTAATATTCGGTTGCATAGCTTGCTCGAAGCATGGTAGCCGATATTGGTGGTAGTGACAAGACACAGTGGATATCACAGTCTGTTCCTATCGTCAACCTTGCTCTAGGTGCTCCAGTTGCCCAAGCTGCTGATTACTGGTAGGATATCCCTTTACTCAGCTCATTTGAACACGCTAACACATTGAAAAACAGGGGCCGTAAATGGTTTCTTGTCATTTCCTGCGCCTTTGCCGTCGTTGGCAGCATCATCGTCTCTCGAGCCACCAACATCGACATGGCACTCGCCGGTAACGCCCTCGCTAGCATCTCCACGTCCGCTCAGCCTCTTCTCTTCGCCGTCGCCTCCGAGATCCTACCTCGACGATATCGTCCCGCTGCTCAAGGCGGTGTCACTGGCATCTTTGCCGTTGCTGCCATCGTCGCTCTTATGATGGGCAGTGCCGTTACAAAGGACAATCCCTCTGGGTGGCGTATTGTATGGTACTTCAACACTGGCCTGTTTACCTTCACGGCCCTCGTTGTCATGTTCCTGTACAACCCCCCTCCACGACCAGAGCAGGTCAACTTTACACTGAAGGAGAAGCTCAGGAAACTCGATTGGGTCGGCATCATCATGCTTCCTGTCGCGGTGACTGTCCTTTGCATTGGACTCACCTGGTCTGAAAACCCCTTCTCGTGGAGCAACGCTCACGTAGTCGCCCCCTTCACCATTGGCATCGTTCTTGTCATTATCCTTGCTCTGTACGAAGGCTTTGTGAAGAAGGATGGCCTCTTCCACCATGAACTCTTCAACCACGACCGGAATGCTTCTATTGCGTTGTTCTTGATCTTTGTTGAGGGAATGGCGTTCTTCGTGGCCAACTCGTATGTGCCTCTGGAGGTGTCAGTTCTCTTTGAAACTAATCCAGTCTTGGTCTGCCTCAATTTTTCAATTGTCTTTATTGCAGCCGTTGTTGGGAGCATCGTCGCTTCCATCTATTGCTCATGGAGTAGGCAGTTGAGATGGCCCTTGGTTGTGTCCTACATTGGATTTGTCATCTTCTACGGTAAGAAATCCCCCTGGTACTGGATGGATGTATATACTAAGGGCATATAGCAACAATGATGTCTGTCGGCTTTGGCGATGGAAGTAATGTCTGGGGCTTCAACGTCTTCCTCGGTCTTGGCTTTGGCGGCTGCTTGACATGCATCGTCGTCGCAGCGCAGTTCAGTGCTCCACCTGAGCTCCTTTCCATCAGCAGCGGTGCTCTTATCACTGCTCGATCCGCTGGTGCATCAATCTGTTTTGCGATCTGCAACGCCATCTTCAACTCACAGATCACCAAGAACCTCCCCAAGGATATCGCGAAGGCTGTTCTTCCTCTTGGTCTCCCTACAGAGTCCCTCGGGCCCTTCATTCAAGCCTTGGCCGACCACAACAATAGCGCCTTTGCTACCATCGAGGGCGTCACTCCGCAAATCATTCAAGCCGGAGCTCATGGTCTGCAACAGGCTTACATCACATCACTTCGTCCTCTTCACGGCTTTGGCCTTGCACTATCTGCAATCGCTGTCATCGGTAAGCACGAAACAATACTATTCATCCAGTACAACGTGGTCAGGCTAACAGACTGAATAGCATCTTTCTTCATCATTGATCCTAAGCGTGACTTCAATATGAATGTTGATGCACCACTCGATGCACCCAAGGAGCAGCCCAAGAAGGAAGTCAATGCTTAAAGAATGTTTGTGATGGGTTGCCTCGATGATAGCACCTAGATAGCAAATTCATCGCGACTGAACCATGTTGCTTTTTATAAACGTGAAAAACTATGTACGCTCTACTGCTCTGGCTTCCTGCCCCAAACAAAGTGCACCGGGAGGTAGAGGTGAATAGATGGGTCTTGAAGCTCCTTCTTGACCTTGGCCATAAACACTTGAATCTCTTCGATGCTCCAGCCGAGGACCTGGCTGAAGAGCTGGGGTGTGTATGAGTCGACGACTTGTAACTCTTGAATCGATTGGTATCTCCCGATTTCCTTGAGCTTGGGGTCCTTGGGCCACGCGCCAATAGGCAACTAGACATTTTAGCAAGGTAACTTGGGTTAATGCATTTCCTGGGGGCTTAATAAGTACCTTGCGTATTTCGTGCTTGACGTCCACGAATCCAGCCTCAATCACCTTGTCCTTCCAGCTAGGCGCGCTGTTTAATGGCTTGCCAAACTTGACACTAGCGTCCCTCAGGGTCTGCATCCACTGCTGCGCGTTGGTGGCCTTCTCGAGGGTGCCGTCGTCGGACACGAAGCGAGCCTCGACGCCCTGAAACTCGATGTATCCGTTGGGTACTAGAGACTTGAACACTCTTTGGAAGAGGAGGAGGTCGTCAGATATGCATCCCTCCAGCTCGCGGCCGTGGATAAAGTCGAATTGCTTCTTGTAAACCCAGTCATCTTCAAAGTCATCAACCTCGAAGACGCAGTTCGGGGGTGTCCTGTTCAAGGCATTAGTGAGGTATAGACTATTAAGGTCAGGGTAGGTACCATTGGGGCTGAATGGGGCTGAGATCAGTTCCAATCACCTCCGCTGATTGGTGCTCACTGTGATGCACCGGTTAGCTGGGTGTCTCTTGGCTAATCCAACATCCAGAGCTTACTCTGCGGCATCCATGGCCCAGATACCTGTGCCGGTTCCCAGATCGAGGATGCGCTGAGGGCTCTTGCCAATAGGAGCAAGGTTGAGCTTCCCGTCGAGAAGGAGACTGTAAATGTGATGAACCAGGTCCATTCGGTCCTGTTCCTCTTCATCATTTGGCTGTCGCTAAATGTCAGCTTTGGCCCTCAAATAATTACAAGAAGATTTACCAAGATATAAGTGCCTTCACGGAACGCATGATAGCGGCGTCCATTCTATGGCATGGCCAGTATCCCGCAGACAGTCCTTGTCATTTCCCATACCTCGTATCTAAGTAATACCATTCCAAGTCAGAAATTTGCTTCTTTATAAGGGAGTAATGACAGAATACTTACCTGTAGTTGTAGATGCTCGATTTTAGGGAAGACAGATAGCTGGAGTTTCCCTCTCTATTAGGAGACGTAAGTCAATAAGCCAAGAAAGAACAAGCTCATTGAACTCACGAGGCATCAATGACAGAATCGGCCTCTTCCAGAGTATCCTAGTAGCGGGTCAGGGACCCTTTCTTGTCGTCAAAATCAACAACTCACATCTACTTCCAAATGAGCATCGTGCTGCGGCTCCTCCTGGGCGGCTGAAGCGACCGCTGGCTCTTGAGTTTGTTGACTAGCCATGATTCACGTAATTTACGTCGTCTGAGGCGATTTCCAAAATGCGGGAATAAGAACAATATTTATCGTCCAGACTGGAATGTTTTTATACGTTGCATCTTTTTCCCCGCTCTGCGCGTCACGCGTTTAATGAGCTCAACTCTCTGCACGTCTTTTACCAAGACCAGTTGGAATGCGAGCCGGTCGTCCGTATGACCCATTCCAAGCTCTGCAAGCCAACTGTTTTGGCAAAGGGTTCCACTGAAAGCTCCGCAAAGAATGGAACCTCTCCCTTGTTCTTTGCAGGCTGTCAACGTCAACCTGGCATTGAGAGGTCGGGTGTTAACCATGTGTGTTACGCGGCATACAGTTCTTACTTTCCATGCCGCAACCGGGAATAATCTGACACATTCCGAGCCAATAGTTGACAAGAATGGCATGTTTTCTCCCTTGAACTGGTGTTCCGTTTGCGAGATAAACTTCGAGACAAGGTCTCACCGCTGTGGGGGTGAAGCGGGGGCCATCAAAATCCTTGACGTCGTCAGCTTCAGTGACCAACCACGAGGAATCTATGTCTTGGTATGTCTTGGCTGGATATAAAAAACTGATTTTAGGCTCAAAAATTTTCCAAGTAATGTTTCCTAATTCGGATAAAGGATTTAGTGAGTTTGTTAACCATGGTGGCGGCTCTTTGGGAAATGAGCCGCCAAGGTGCCTCGAGTCATGGTTCGAACGCGTCAAATCCAGCAATGAAAATTCATGCCATATGAGCATAAGTATTCGAGGCAAAGTGACCGAAGCCGTCACTTGGGCTATAATCTCTGGCTTTTGAATTTGTTTACTGCTCATTGGAACCATGTATCGGAGACAGAAAAAAAACAGTTGTTTAAACACGATCTGCTAGTCTAGGCCTGCACAGCTACGTTCATATGTATGTGCAGACCGTTTTAGAATCTGATGTACCGTAAGCCATTAGATGTTGACATGGCGATTTTCTACCTTCTATTGGCTGCATATGTTCACTCGTCCTCGAGCCTGAGCCATCAGGGTCGCAACTGGTATTGGTCAGTCAATTAATAAGGTTTGCCGCAACTGGTATTGATAAACCTTGAGAGATGTAGGTTGAGTCCGAGTGGCAACAGGGTCAAGTCAGAGACGAATTAGGTAGTCTTCGAGTAGATGATCAATTTTCAAGGCAGTTTTACAGTCAAGTTCAGAGTGCTAGAGGTCCATCCTTATCTCGTGCTCCATACTTGTCATCGCGATAAGCATGTTTCTAGATGGAGGCGTCAGGCTTAATAATTGATGCCCGTTCAGTGGCGTTGACCCAATCTCAGCGTCATGATTGCCAACATAATAGTCTACCTAGATCAAATTCCTACTCCGGATAGAGGTTGGTTCAATATAACGATAATTAGGTCATCTTAGTGAGGCGTATTTCACTTGTTTGATAAACCTTGTTATGGGCTACGCAGTCTCCTCCCTGGAAATACTGTTGGTGCAACCACCAAATTCAGCGGCTCCACCAGCGACGATGCTCATCGCGCAGCAGTACTTACAATATAATGACTAATATCACAAAAATTCACTAGTTCTTTCAGTATCATACGATTAAGCATATCTGTGATAGACAATGACTATGTTCGGCAAAGCAGAAGAAAGGCCAATGCTGAGCGATAACGTTCGCTGAACTACCCTATGGCACAGACGGAACCTTCGGAGTGTGGGACATGGCTGAGACCTAGCCAATAGGCGAATCAAGAAACGCCCGACTCATGATTCAGCCTCCAGCGCGGGACGGCACATTCAACGGGTGTGGCGTATTTATCCGCCATGGAGAAAATAATTACCGTTATCATTCTGCGAAGCCGATGAAATACGCATATAACATGACCTTTGAGTTCAATAGTCTCTCAACTCTTGTTTTCCCTCCCGAGTGTCTTAACACAAGCTACGTTATAGCTCCCGGTCAGCCACAACTGCACTGACAGGGTCTTGAGACAGTAGCTGAGGCCTCGACTCGCGGGAGTCGGGACGCTCCTGGTTCCGCCTTCGCAACGGTCTCTTGAAGCGGCAATTGTTCCATGGATTCCCCACCCAACCTCGGTCATCTTCTACTTGTGGCGTAGTACTGAAACCCATGTACGGACCGAGAGCTTGGACAACGGGACGCAGTGGAATCGATCGGTTCCTTCGGCAGAGCGGAACCAGCGGAGAAGAAGAAAAGGAGGAGAATTTTGATGCACAGACGAGATTGACAAAAGTCAAGAATAATTATTTGTGAGGCTATCGCATCATGTTGCGCTGTGAAGTGCTAAACACGGCATGAGCAGAATTCCCATCATCAGATGCCTCATGCTTGCTACTCGTGACGTGAATATCAGTTTTTCGCATAATACCCGGCACATCCTCTGCCGAGCCCAAAACACCATCAGAACTGTCTCCATCTCTCTGGTCGACACCACTCCCCAGAGCCTGGATACCACTTCGACGTGACAGATTCTTGCGCCAGTTCGATTGTAGAGCGTACCCCGAATCTCCTCCCTTGTTGGACCTGCTTCGGCTTCGACTTCCCACTCTGGATTGCTCGTTGAAGTATCGTACTAGCGGAGCGAGGGTGGGGACCGAGGCCACGATGATGCCGAGGTTGTTTTCTACCGTTGACCACATGATGAGGGGCCCTGAGTCGATGAGGTTTGAGAGAGATTTGATGGTTTGTATACGGACGATTTGGATGACGGAGATGAACGTGCCCATGGCGAACAGACCGAGGAGGACTGTCTTTTTTCGGTTCGGAATTTGTAACTTCATGAGCGTCGGGAAGGGAACGAGCATGCTGGACATTGTAAGCATGGGAGATTAAGGGAGAGGTCGAAAAGTCTTACACTACCACGTCAAAGACCATGGTGATGGAGGCCATCGCGGTATACATGGGTACTCCGTCGATACAAGATCCTCCAGTAACGCTGGCATCCCATTGCTTGCGGACCTAAATGAGAATCGTCTTTAGCAATGCCATTAGCCCTGTGAGTAATAAGATGCACTCACGGGCGTGCACAGGTTGACCTGGGCCATCAAGAAGGAGAAATGAAAGAGGGTGCAAGCGACTGCGACGACCACAGTTGCCTTGTACCAAAAGCCTGCAGCCATGAAGCGCAAGTAGCTCAAGAGAAGGCTGAGCTTGAATCCAAGAATACTCGAAATGTAACTATCGCGGGATGAGTATTTCGATCGACGATCAGACGCGGCATCTTACAAAGGGGCACCGATGAATTGTAACTGTAAGTAGTGAGTATTCGTTCCATAACGTCGTGATGGAGGCAAGCGACTTACTAAAAGAAAGTGATAGTAGTTTTCTTGAGGCATGTCTTCAAGGTTCTTCAATCCGAGACCGTACTTCGTTTCTGTTCCTCTTTAGCCATGTCGCTCTTGGCAAACCTTCAACTGGCATCTTACGAATGATCGTCACAACTGCAAACCCACAGCTGGCAAACTGATCGACAAAGAGCCTCAGTCAGCAGGGATTCCAAACGATCCAAGATGTCGGTTCTTACCCATGTTGCAATAATGATCCAGTCATCTGGTTTTCCCCGAAGGATCAGCGTCAGATCAAGGGTCTTCCACGTGCGAGACGGGATTTGAATGCTTACCTGCTCCGAATGCTTTTACCATAAAGCCTCTGACGTAAACGCGCATGATAACCACAAGGAGTGCAACGGACGTGAATACAATGGCCAAGGATGAAATCTGGGGGCCAGAGGTGGGAGCACCATCTGGCGCATTGTACGTCCACCCTGCCATGGTGAAAGAAAGAGGCACTCGACGAAAAGAATAAAGGGAATAAAAATTTCTGGAAAGAATGGGCTACGAGGAGGGAAATAAACGAGCGCAGAAGAGCGACTTCGTATTGCTGTCACTCTGCCAAAGGGGTGCCTCAATGGTGCGGCGAGAAGCCACAAAGTAACTCAATCCAGCGCATCTACCGCAAGAGTTCCATCCTACCAAGTCCCCTTCGGTGAATGAAACCATTCTAGAACTGTTCGCCACTACTCGGCATTTGATAAGCCACCTGCATCTACAACAAAGCAAAAAACGTCATGTGGTTCGAGACATGGTTCCCTCCTTGGCCCCCAACAAAGATCCAATCTCCGGTAGTTGCTGCATGTGAAAAGGGAGACCCGACAGACCGGGTAGGAATCCCTATTCCAAATGTCAAAAGAGGGCCAATGACGATGGGTCTTCAAGGTTCGTGGTCAGGGGTTCTTTTCTCGGTGACAGGCCCGAATATCGTTAGCCAAGAAATTTGGACCCCGTTCTTGTTAGTGACATCTCTAACTTTCGCGTCAACACCAGTAGAGCGACGCTAACACATGGAGTTTCCTAATGCGCTCTCTTGCAGACGGAGATACAGGTGAGACTAGACTGCGGCTCCCTGCTCGAACTGACCATGATACCCGTCAGGCAAGAAATGTCCCGGGTTACCCGTTCATGCAGATTGAAATTAATATCGCAGGAGGGCATCACTTCAAAAAGGGCCTATTTCTTTTGGCCTTCCTCTCTTGCTTTCTGCCCACTCCTTAGTCTTGTCCCTCATCCCCCCCTCCCTTGTTACAGTCTCTGCAAGGTCCTGAGACACTAAAGATGCGCGTCGAAACTCTCTTGATCGGGTCTCTTGCGGCCACGGCCCTGGGAGCAGCTGTAAGCTCTAGCTGCAAGTGCTTCCCCGGCGATGCATGCTGGCCCTCTGACAATCAGTGGAAGAGCCTCAACTCTTCTGTGAATGGTCGGCTCATCAAGACTGTGCCCCTGGGATCGCCTTGCCATGATCCCACTTACGATGGAGAGGAGTGTCAGTACCTGCAGAGCCAGTGGCAGTCACCTGGAATTCAGTAAGTGATATCTTACATGTTGTGATGCACGCTACCTGCAGCACCTGCATGTGTGGTAGCCACTTGTGGCACCACCATGCAAATCCCCTACCCGATCCGTCCTGGTGGTACATTGATCTAATACGGTTTACAGCATGGACTCCTCCTCTTCTATCATGGCCCCATGGTTCGCCAACCAATCATGCGATCCATTTCAGCCTCAGTCCAGTGCTTGTACTCTTGGCAACTACGTCCGTTACGCTGTCGATGTCCGAACCACAAGTGACATTGTCAACACCATCAACTTTGCTCGTAACAACAACATTCGCCTCGTTATTCGCAACACTGGACATGACTACAATGGCCGCTCGACCGGTGCTGGTGCTCTCTCCATCTGGACTCACCATTTGAAGGATATCACGTTCAAGGATTACAATGCCAACGGTTACAAGGGCAAGGCTGTCACCATCGGTGCCGGTGTCCAGGGCTTTGACATCCTCTCTGCTGGCCACAAGGCCGGATACGTTGTTGTCGGTGGCGAGTGCCCTACAGTTGGCCTTGCTGGCGGTTACACCCAAGGTGGTGGCCACTCTGCTCTCAGCTCGAGCTTCGGTCTCTCGGCTCAGAACACGCTCGAGTTCCAAGTCGTCACTGCTGACTCTGGACTTGTCACTGCTTCACGAGAGAAGAACTCGGATCTCTTCTGGGCTCTGAACGGTGGTGGTGGTGGTAACTGGGGCGTTGTTGTCTCCATGACCGTCAAGGCCTTCCCCGATACCAAGATTGGTGCAGGAACCCTGGGCTTCTTCACCACCAACAACGACCAGGCGACCTTTTACGAGGGTATTGAGGCTTTCCACTCTAAGCTTCCCGCCATGGTCGATGCCGGTTCTATGGTTGTCTACTACTTCACCAACACCTTCTTCCAGATCGCCCCCTTGACAGCCTACAACAAGACCAAGGAGGAGGTCCAGGCCATCATGAAGCCATTTGTGTTGGCGCTGAACGATCTTGGAATCAACTACACCGTGGCTTATGACCAAGGCAGCTCTTACTATGACCACTACGACAAGTACTTTGGTCCCCTTCCTGTTGGCAACATTCAAGTCGGTATTGCCCAGTACGGTGGCCGCCTCATTCCCCGTGACACTATTGTGAACAACAACGCTGCTCTTATGGAGACTGCCAAGAGCATCGTTGAGCAGGGTGTCACATGGATTGGAGTTGGTACCAACGTTGCCCCCTTCAGCAACCCCAACACTCAGGCTGTCCTCCCTGCTTGGAAGAATACTCTCGTGCATGCCACTCTGACCACTCCCTGGAGTTTCACTGCTCCTTGGTCTGACATGCTCGATCTCCAGAACCTCATGACCGAAAAGATCATGCCCGAGATTGAAGCCGTCACACCTGGCAGTGGTGCCTACATGAACGAGGCCGACTTCCGTCAGCCCAGGTTCCAACAAGAGTTCTTTGGAAGCAACTATGCCAAGTTGCTCTCCATCAAGAAGAAGTGGGACAAGAACGGATTCTTCTACGCTTTGAATGCGGTTGGAAGTGAGCAGTGGTCTGTTGCTTCTGATGGAAAGATGTGCAAGGCCAAGTAAACTGGTCGTCAGATACTTCTTGTACAAAGACTGCGAGGGATGTCGACCGCAGCACTCTTACGTTGGAATCCTTAGATTATTAATTAATGTGTCTCTCGCAATCGACCTCTATGTTGATTGACTTTAGAATAGCATGACTCATGTCTCACTCAATTCGAGCTTTAATTCATCAAGACTAGTGCCTATGTCTCTCTATGCGATAACAAGCCCGCAAATGCTCCAAAGCGATGATAAAGTCCCGTTCAGAAGATCCACCACCTTTGACTTGCTCTTCCTTGAAACTGAGTATGGTCCTGTCGTGACCTTTTTCAACCTTGCAATATGACACATCGTCTATCCGGGATTATCGTTGTAGGTGTAACTACTGCCAGCCAAGCTTAGCACTGGCGACAAGTAGTGGAAGTGCTGAGGAAGAGGAGTTACTCACAAGTTTAGGCTTTTATGTTGTATCTTATTTTAATAATCTAGAATCCGCAGTTTACATTTCATAGGCTCTATAGCACATTCGGTTTGTTTACCTTCCCGTCCGTTCTGGTTTCTGCCGCAACGGAGGTTATCAAAGAAAGACCCCAAGGCCTGGATTTTGGTTGTCAAGTCCCAATTCAACACATAACCATGCCTTAGTTGCACATTTAACGGAATAAGGGGTACTTTGCCCCGCTTGGTCATCGGGTAAATGCAGCGGGTGTTTGTGACACGTCTTGGCTTCACGGGCCTCTCTACCATGTGGTCACCCTGCTGTGCCGCCTAGCCGGTCCCCTAGACTCCGAAGCCAATAGAGGAGTTTGCTATAGATATACTAATAGCTCCCGGTTAGGACCGCCGCGTGCAACCCGCAACAGCGCAGCGGCACGTTTCCGCTCACTAGGTTCCCGCTTCCTGAATCCCTCAATCCTACGCTGGCAAGGTCGACAAACAAACTTCTTAGCTCCTTTGGGGAGTGACTAGTGGGGTCTGCGTGTTTGAATGCAGCCAAGATGCGGACTGTAGGAACTAAAATCCTTCTAAGGCTGGTGGTGACATCCTTCTCGGTGGATCGCAGGCCCTAGTCCCCATTCACGAAGGATGGTACAACATTGCCTCGTTATGCAGTGTGGATGGATGACTGATTTGAAATTGGATTAATATTTTTGCATGACCCTCGTATTCATGTCATGATTTGTGTGCCGTAACATGCTTCACACATGCTTCATTAACCATCGACTGTCCAATTTGCTTCTGTAACCATTTTGCAATCCACATGCAAGAAGGCAAAAGCAACCGGTTAGCTTCAACCGTCACAATCCCTTGCAGTTCCCAGCCGTCATCCCCATCTTGGCTAGAGGGAGTTGCTGTGCTAGGTGTGCTTGGCGAGCTCTCCTCCCGTTGACGTGGTCGTACAGACCATTCAGTCCAGCTGACAACACCAACGCCCGCTTTGCAGCGGCACACAATGCCGTCGGGGACGCGCTGAAAAAGGATGAGCCAGCTCAAGTTCTTTTGAACTCCTGGGGCAAGCCAGATGATTTCGTGGGCTTGAAAGAGACGCAGGGATGAATCAAACTCGCAGAGGTCCAACCATGGATCGGTTGCAAATTGAGCAGGATCAATATCGACAGGGTCATATGAGACTACGCCTGGGTTATGCTGCAAAACAGGCTCATATGTCTGGATATATTCCACCACAACGTGAGGGGGTACATCGCTGGGAAAGGGTATAGTAACGAAAGTCTTGTCCCGCGAGCGCATCGCATCGCATTGCTCGCTTTGGGTACAGTAGGTCTGCTCCCTCTTGTCAGTCGGCGTCCTGTCAGCTGGTAAGCATGACGTATGCCAACCAATCCGTTACTCACTGATCCTAGACGTGGCGCTTCTCCAAGGTGGTGTCTCGACGCGCGATTTTTCCGCCGTACATCACGACCAGCGTGTTCGGTTCCGTCCACACTCGGCGATGGTGGCAGTCTTGGCGGTTCAAGTAGCTGTCACCAGCTCAAGTATGTCAAACTTGAGCTTCAAGAGGGGCTGGCGAGGCGTCGATAGTGGGCTGGGCATGTAAGTGCCGTGAGTGTGCAGCACCATGCGGCGGATGCAGAGCGCGAGTGACGGGGTCGGCTTAATAATCCCTTAGAAGGGTGGATCCTGTGGAAAGCTCGGAGGCGATAAGGCTCGCTTAGATAAGCTATCCCATCTCGCTAATGAGATTGCTCTCGTATCTTTGGAGAGCGCTAAATTAGCAAAACGGCTGGAACGCCATGTCAAAGAGGCTAGTTGCATGACTAAGGAAAGATCAGCGTTGTTGATGTCTTACCAAGTTGTTGCCTAGCCTTGGCATTGAGTTGTCAGAGTTCTATAACTCCGAGGATAAATATTTTGACGCTTTTCATGTATGCTGGCGGAGATATTTCTCTTTATGGGATAACTATGGCATGAAGTGCGGCACATAAAACAATAGTTAGTATGTAAGGCGTGATTAGAGACTGATTGGTTGTCCTCAGTGCATTATCAACTTGGAGTAATGGAGAGCAAGGGTTCCTTGTGTACAACATGCTGATCCCTTCCGGACGCAACTGCCCGGAAGCCTTGATCTTCCGGGAGGACAACACATTGAGCCAATTAGAGGCGCTTATCGCCTTAATAGAGCATATCCTTTTCCTAAGAGTTCATCGAGCATGAGACGTGGTCGATAGTATACGGCTTGGGCATCTCTGGTTCTGTCGTTGCACTACCCTAGACAACCAAGGGGTGAGTCGGGTGACCCAATGTCAGCATTTGGAACTTCTTAGCAGCCAAGTTCAAGCTCACTGCAAAACAGGCGAGGCACTATGACGGAGAGATATAAATAAATTACAAGCAAACCCCAAACAAATCGCTTCGCAATATTTCAACCTTCAAGCTCATAAACCAAATCTGTCTCGAACAAACTCGTGTTAAACATGTCGCTACCCCTTTTAAGATCTGCAATCTTTGAAGCTGCTGAGCGTATTGTCAAGTCGCCAAGTGAGTCCAAGGCGTGTTCATCAAAGTCACCCTTCGAGTAGCCCTCTCCAGAATTCCGAAACCTCCTTCTACGGCTGAAATCACGACGCATTCCGTTGCTGACAGGTGTCCGGGGCGGTGCTAGTAAAAGGAGTTAGCTTAGCAGATCTTTCAGTCATACTGGTCGCGGCACATCACGCCGTGACAATTAATTCTCCGGCGTGTACACTGAAATCCAGCGGCTCGATGAAATATAAAGACGTACCTGGCTGTTTGTATTCCACCACCAACTCCCGTGGAAAGCCACTGATGGGAAAGTATCGGTCACTCGAACCGAACGATGAATTGTCCTGGAGACAAAGGGACATGTGGATGAGAGATAGTTCCTTGTGTGCGCGAAACTCGATGACTTCCAGGTCAAAGGTCCCCCTTACGCACATCATGTTGATGATGTCTTCTGAAAGTAACACCGTGATTTCTTCAGAGAGATAGCCTTGCTTCTGGACGATGAAGTAGGGCGCAAAGTTCCCACTGACGAAACGGCGGAGGAAATTTCCGAGAGCTTTCAAGTCATCAGAGCGGTTGACAAATCTGCAAAGAATGCGGCCTATGATCATATGTAAGCAAGGCCATGTTTTTTAGACGGGAGATGACTAACCTTGGCACCAAAACCCGTTTCTGTCCTCCTTGATTCGACTGGGATCCGTTTCGAAGAAGAAAGTGCTGGCAATGAGACGATGGGCTGTTTCCTCGACCAGTTCTGACATTTCCGAGTTTCGCCGCAGATGTCTGGGAACCTTGTGCTCAATCTCCCCCATCATTGTCAAATCGTCGAGTCTGGGCACGGTCTCCCCAAGATCAGGGTTGATCCTGACATAACGCTGATCTCCGTCTGGGATCGAACGGCCGTGGGTATGAGCATTCTCAGCCAAGAACGACTCCCAGATGCTGTCACCATTGAGAACATCGCCAAGTCTTTCATTATCTGACTGGGAGATTTGTGAGATTAGAGACGATTTGCTCCACCTGTGTTTGCGATTGGGCGAAAGCGGCTTTGAGGGATCGTCTGTTGAATCTTTATGGCAACCAGTTCCAATAGAAACTAGCAAATCAGGTGGTTGACCACCGACGTCGCCCCAGATTAGCTTCTTCTCGTAGTGGGCAACCAATACTGGGCAGTTGTGGTGCAGGGCACCATCATGGTATATATTCCTGGTCTCAGGTTTCTCGTAAGGCTTGAAGTACGGTGGCGCCGCGGCTGCAGCCCTTGCGCTTGAATGATATCAGTAAAATATCAGGGTCACTGTAAGGAAGGCATTGTCCTACGCTTCCCAAACCTTCATCTCCGTATTTGGGTCTGGTGCCCTTTGGAACCGATACGGGGCGCCTGGAAAAGTTAGGTTTCCCCAAGTAAACTGGCGATGGGTCGATGCCACATACCAAGGGCGGAAATCTCTGGCCTGTTGTAGTTTGAGATGACAACAGCGTGCTGATCTACCGAAATGGTTGATGTGACTGCCACTTTAGTCGCCATTTCCGCTGACTCGTTAGGCCCTTCATGTAACGACCCTCCAAACAATGGCCGATGTTGGTCGAACTTCTCCTTAAGAAACTCCTCCAATGGCTTGGTCTTGTACATGCTTCGGTGTTTGAAAATAGCAAGTTGTTCAAGTATGGGCATTCCTTTCAGCTCACGGGGAGTAAAGGCTTGGTGACAGAGCTCTCGGAAAGTTCGGATGCATTCTTCGACGCTCCAGTTGTTGACACCAAGCCCGAGTGCGATGATTCCACCCGTACTGTCTCGTGGTTAGTCTTTTACTATAAAACCTTTGCATGGCGTCGGCCATGTATCAGGTGTTGGACATAGTATAACTAACCCTGTGCCTACAATGAGATCGAAAAACAATTGAATCGGCAACTCTGAGCCCAAGCACTGTTCAATGCGCCGAAGGACGAGCAAGGAGACGATTCCACGGAAACCACCTCTGAGACCTGGGTCAGCCAATTACTAGATCGAGCTGAGAAAGGAAGCTTGCAAGTGTTCTCACCCATCAAGACATAGGATCCTTACCCCGGCATGTGGTGGTTTCACATTGATCTGCCAGGGTGGCTCCCAATTTGTCTCCCTGTGATGAAGGGGACACCTTTTGAGAAGGATAGTTGTGGGGGCTATCTTTTTACCATATGCTAACACGCATGGGTTGCAAAGGACGTGTCCGCATGGGAGGGCGTGTTCGGGCAACTCCCTCAAGCAAGCGAGACAAGTTTCATGGCTCAGAAACCTACTCGCTCCTCCGATGCTCTGGTAAAATTGGTTGATCTCTTGGAGATGCATCTCGGAAGCGATAGTCGCATTTGATAAATGGCTGTATCGACGACATTGATCTTCAAACCCGGCCTCAATTTCTTGAAGATGGATTCGGATTGAAGCGAGCCACTCTTGAAGAAACTGTCGAGGTTGAAAGGACGATTGATAGCTCCCAGGTGCAAAAATCTTGCCAAACTGGTTCTGATGGCCCTTGAGGCTGTGTCCAAGCCGCTTGTTGCAGCATTTCCCTCGAGAGTTCTTAAACTCGCAAGGTATGTAAAGATCAAAGAATAGCTTGAGGGCATACTCACAAAACTCGACGTATGCGTCGCCCAAAAGTCGATCTGTGGTTCCTTTTTTCATACGAGTCAACATGCTTGATCTAGCCTATTACTGTTTGACTTACCTAGGAGATTTTGGCGGACAGAATCAAGATGAAAGCAAGAAGCAAGCATTGGTGACATGGCAGTGAAGACGCGCGACGCCTCGTAATGAGTCTCATCCGGAGAGTTTGCCTGCATGAAGAGAGCAAGCTTCAGAATGTTCCCGCCGAGGTCTCTTGGGACAGGGTTGTGCTTCAGGGCCTCTTTGATGAAATCAAAAGGGTCCGTCAAGTTCTGAGCAAAGTGATCAAAAGCAGCTTGGAGGTAGATTTGCAGCTTCTCTGCTGTTGCAAGCATGCGAAGTCTCTTCTTGTTCAAGAGTGACGCTTCGCATTTTCGTTGGATCAACTTGAACAACTTGTCGACTTGCTCGTCCATCAGCATGTACCGGCCCCGAGCAGGTATTCGCACGACACTGACAGAGGCGTAGTAGCACTTGAGTAAGTCATGGGTAGATGAGATGGGGCGTCCACTCTCTCTCCAGAACTTGGCGTAGTCTTCGACTTGTGGGACCTGTCGGATGGCGCTTCGGATATCATCCATGAGAAGCTGTGTTGCTGTCTTGATGTCCCATTCCTTGTCGTCAACATCCTCAGTGGCGTTGAGGACAATGACGGCGTGAGGGAGAGTTGGCTGGTTGACAGACTTGTCAATGGATGCTGCGCCCCAGCTCAAGATCTGTTCAAGCAGTGTAGACTCAAAGGCCCTGTAAGGCAGTCAGAACAAATTGAAAGTTCTGGACGATATGTTTGAAGCTGTGGAAGGTAGGGAAGCTAATAGAAGGACTTGTACCAAAGGGGAAAGATTCATACCTGGGATTCCGCAGCACGAACACGACCACGTCGGAGAAGGTATAGAGAAGACGAGGATACAACTGTGTTACGGAGAATTCCCTCTTCATCGTCGCTGGAGTTGATGCCCAGAGGATGTTGCGCTGCGAACTGTATCGAGATTTCAACACAGGTCGTAAGCCAGGCCTGATGCTTGAGCCCTCCTCTCGATTGAATGTGCGATGCTTCAGTCCTCTAGGGACTCTCTCGCCGCCATTTAGTCCCTCGCAGTCGGCAAAGAGCATGGGTGTTGGTGAATTGAAGGATGAAGGCTCCGCGTAGAGGTGAACATCGCCCGTAGTCGCTATTCGGTCGTTGGAGGAGGAAGTGACAGGAGAGGGAAACCTGGTGCCACTCTCAGCTTGAGCGCGTTCGATAAGAATCTTGATCAGTGTGCTTTTGCCGGCACCTGGAAGATGTTAGTTTTGTCTACTTTGACACCTAAAAAGGTCTCACCTGTCTGGCCAATGAAAGAGATCAACTGTGGGAAACGATCTTCAACCTCTTCGCTTTGGCTCTCGCTCATCAAGGCAGCGAATCTCCCATAATCTTGGAAGATTTGCTGCTGAGACGGGTCACGAACAACCCCAAACCAAGTGGTATCATCGTCCAACTCGAGGTTTTTATCATGGTCTGCATCCGATGTTGAGGGCTCTAGAATCTCACGAAGGCGCGTGACGACATGGGGATCCGATTTCTCGTGTG
Organism: Fusarium sp. MBC 441; assembly: GCA_030779165.1. Taxonomy (NCBI): domain Eukaryota; kingdom Fungi; phylum Ascomycota; class Sordariomycetes; order Hypocreales; family Nectriaceae; genus Fusarium; species Fusarium sp. MBC 441. The sequence goes on from JAPFTC010000450.1 coordinate 43,355, forward strand.
GTCGCCCGCCCCAGCCGGTGGCTCCATCAGCATGGAGCACCCAGGTTGACCAGCAGGCGTTGCAGAATGGAAGATTATTGCATTGAATGCATATGAAGGTCTTCAATGGCTTGCGGCATTGGTAGCACGGTTTGTAGGTAGGTTGGACCCGCGGGGGCGGAGGCGGAGGCGGAGGTGGACGAACAGGTTGTCGAGGATATGCCCCCCCGGCCCAGAATTCGGTCGAAGGAGATGTCGTCATTGCAGAGTTATGACTGAACAATCATCGATAGTGAGGCTCTAATATGACCATGGATTCGACTTTGACAACGAGAGAGGGGTGAGCTGCGCGTTTTATGGAGAGAGGTGCATAAATCAGGCTCTGGGCTGAATCTGTTTGAACCCGGTAAGCCGACGATGCTGGAGCTCATGCAAGCCTTATGCAGCAAGAGGCAGATTTGGCCATAGCCGCCAGCCGAGAACTTTGCGGAGGCGATACGCCACAATCACAATTGATTGGAATCATGGCTTGTCTTCTGGGTTGCCTTGGTGGCAGTGTTGAGAATGGCGGCAGGGGTAGGCTTAGAGTGTGCTGATTGTGCGATTGGCCTGAGGCACCGGGACTCAAGCTTCAGGCCTTCGACTTGAGAGCGTCTGTTGATTGATTGCTGGAAACTAGAAGGATGCCAGATGCAACAGCTCGCTAGGAGGGATAAGTGAGTGTTGGGAGACTACATCACAGTTGATCATCTCCTTCACCAACAACTTGCTCCGTAACTTATATAGTGTGACCGATCGGGGATGATCGTCAATTTCAGGCTCACAGCCGACATGATCAACCACAATTTCATGAGCACCATTGAGCAAGGGCTTAGTGGGCTTGCAGGTTTAGTGCTTGGCGGCGGCAGGCTGGCACTGCGCAACGACAATATGCACCTATGACAGCTCAAGAAAGCGAAAGGGTATGTCGGCTCAGCTCAGCTATCGAAGCACATGCCTAACGCCATGCAGCTGGGAACCCTGGGCGGACAAGGCGTTTTCTCAATAATTGGGCGGTTGAAAATGCCCTCCCCTGCACGAGAGGACGGGATCTGCTTCCAGAGGCTGAGACAATAGTTCTACATTGAGTCGTTTTATTGGCAGAGCCGCGTGATTTCTTGCTGACCGCAAGAAAGTCCATATCGCGCGCCTGGGGCTAGGCGCCTAAGCATTGGCTAGCCTGGTCTTGCTTCACTTGCCTCATATTCTTCTGTGGTTGGTCTCAAATTTCAATCGTAGAGATACGGCATTCTAGACGCGCAAGGCGTATTTGTATCTTAAAACGACTATGCTTAACTTACCTCTAAACACAAATCATCCCAATTTTATTACTAAGCCCAGGTATATTCTTTCTAAGGCCGAAGTTATTCCTTGCTCTCGGTTTAGGATTGAATCACGATGGTGTAAAACGTTCTCAGCCAAGAACGGCTCCCAGATACGATTGGCTTTTCGGCCTAAGGCTGGTATGCTAGAGGTAAGGCGCAATAATCTCGAGGGAAGAGCTATTCCATGTGGTTAAGGGATCGTGTGGTGAGGGGATGAAATATCAAACCAACAGCAAGTGAGGATTGGGAGTCATGGGCTGCCGTCGTTAACCTATCTCAGTCCAGGTGCGGAATAATACCGCCCCAAGACTCTTGATATGCGGGTCTATAGCATAGCCACACTTGACTCCAGAATCCAGTTTCCCTATGACTCATGGGATGTGCGTTAGGAGTATTGCCTCATTCAAGTTTGAATAACACCATTCATCATGGTCCACATATATTTGTTACCAGTCGCATATAAATTAAATGCGAAGAACCACGAATTGCGCTACCCGATGAGGCATGTTGATATTTCTTAGCCATGGCTGTAAGTTTATTCCCTGCGGTCTTGTACGGTGTGGCGTTGACCTATCGTAGACAACTTATCCTCAACTCGTATTGTTTGGCGACTCTCTGTTGCAAGGGTCCATAGACATTCAAGACGGCTTTTCCTTCCAAGCCGCACTTCAAACACGTATGTCTGTCTACCCTGAATCTTTTTGTACTTGACTAAATATTGCCGCAGGTTTGATACGACGTCTTGATGTTGTGAACCGCGGGTTCGCAGGTTGGAATTCCAAGAACGCTCTCGAATATCTTCCCCAGATATTTTCAGCACCCAGCGATCAGTCACCAAAACTGGATTATCTTGTAAGCCAGACGAAACCTCTAAGCCAGATACTTTGGACTAATGGGGATAGATTGTCTTGTTTGGTGCGAATGATGCCATCGCCCCTCATCCCACCTCAACCAGGCATGTGTCGGTCGATGATTATAAGCTCAACCTGATCCGCCTTATCAACCATGCCCACATTGGACCTCACAGACCGAAAATTCTTCTGGTCACACCAACCCCTGTGGATGAAGACAAGCTTAATAGCCTGGGCCATGAACCTCGAACTTTGGCTCACACGGGGTTATATGCTGAAGCTGTCCGAGAGGTCGCTAGAGAGAATCCGGACATAATTCTCATTGATCTATGGCAAGCTGTGGTGGAAAAGGCGACACATACGACAGACCAGGCCAACAGGCCAAACCCGACAACAGAATCACCCACTGCCAACTTTGACGGCCTTTTTACTGATGGGTTGCACTTGAGTGCAGTGGTGTATAAGCTCTTCTACGACCTCGTTACTCCTTATCTTCCAGAGGGGCACACCTCCCAGTATGTCTATCCGGACTGGAAGGACCTTGTTAATTAGCCATTCTTATTCCTCTAGTCCCTGCTGTTCTCGGTAAGACCTCTCATCAAGCCCGATCCTGGATGCTTGACTATTTCAAGCATACCTCTACCATGAATAAAGCTATCTATTACGAGCGTGATTTAGCAGTATCCAGCGAGTGCGGATATTAATCGCTAAAACTCGATGGGTCGACTCATATCGAGGCACATGCCCATCCCTATGTAGCCCCTATGTAGCTGGATGTCTTGGATGGACAAGGCGTGTTCTCGTTTATTGGAAAGCCTGGAAAGACTCTTCCCTTCTTATGATCCATATTCTTAGGTGTTGAAGGCTTCAAGTTGCCAATCGTCAATATGATATGCCGTTAAAGTTGGGCAAATTGTGTTACCACGAATTGAATTTGCAAGATGTTTGCCATCCATATCACTATCTTGGTAGTAGGAGTGGGCCTGTTCGGGAACTCTTCCCCGATCAAGAGTGTCAATCTGGACTCTGTATAGTACAAAATAGGCCTTACGGCGTGCGCTGGAAGCTGGCATGCGATCCCTCAAGGTTGTTAACACCCCTTGTAGGATCTGATCTCCTTGTTACTTGCGTTTATCGCCTTCAATAGCTCATGCCTCTTGTACACCACGTTGTGGGTCCTGCAAGTGAATACTTTCACCAAGTGTTGGCAACTTGGCACCGCAAATCTGGACTCATTCTGAGCCCTGGGTTGGGCAATTGAGCACGGCTATGGTTGCACTCGAGATCCCATAGTTGAACGCTGACTAGGTAACCAAGCCGGCTCGAAGATGTGATTTATGTCCTGCTTACTTAGGTAGTAAACAAAAAGACCGCCGATTTCGGAATGATTAGCGACTCAAAGGAGACAAGTCTTATATTCGAACGAGGGTGATTTGTTCAACCTGTGTCAAGGTTGGGAAACAAGAGCCGACATGAGCTATCCAAACTAGTCTTTGCCACGATCTCCCCCCCAGTGTCCCCAACCCTTCTCCAAGACATCGCGAGCGGTCAGCGCTTTGATTTCGGGGAACTCGTCATTCAGCGTATGGGCTGGTGTGAAATTGGCTTGTCCTTTGTCGCACATGATGCCAAACGCAGAAATAAAGCTTTGAAGATGTTCCATGGGATAAACATGGTAGAACTGGGGGTGGGAAGGAAGCTCGGTGACGACACCGGTTTGGAGGGTCTCGATTGAATCATGTGTCACGTAAAAGGGAACACCTGGAACCAAGAAGGTTAGAGAGGAGGTAAGGAGCAACATGGAACTCACTCACCCTTGACTTCTTGGGCTTGCTTGGCAAGCTCGTTCCACGTGATTCTATCGCCAATAATCCAGGAGCTTTGTTCCCACTTGGGTAGATCAAGTGCAGCTGCCACGAACCTTGCGACATCGAACGAGTGGGTGAAAACCACGGGCGTTTCCCCGGAGCCAGGAAGGGCAGCGAAATTATTCCGCACGTCAATGAAGAAGGAAATATCGTCTAGGTATGACTTGAATTTTGGCGTTCCGTAGTAGTCCAGGAAGTAGCCGTTGTAAACCCTGGTCCACTCTAAGGAGCTGGCTTCTAGCGCCCTTAGGGCTTCTTTCTTGGCCAATGCTGGAGGAAATGACTCGTACTGCCTGTATTCAGGGGAGATGGCAAGTTAGAAAGGGTAATTGCTCGTAGAATGTTGGATACTTGGGGCTCTCACTCGGGAGTGTATGGTGTACCAAAGTAGCTTGGGATGAACCTCTTGGTTGGCTTTGATTTGTCGGCAGCATGGATGAGATTGATCTCCGAACTATTGTCGCCACTGATGTTGTTCACGGCTGAGATGACTATCTCGACGTTCGACTCCTCAAGAATTGATGCGAGGGAATCAACATCAGAGTAATCTACCGTGACAGTAGGGGCACCCAGACGCGCCGCCAGGCTCGGTGTATCCTTGTCCAGGTGAGTATTGCCAACTTTTTGGAATAGAGCTCGAGATGGACAGTTACCTTTCTTGTCAGAACGAGAACTTGATGCCTGCGCAGAGCTTTGATGGCTTCGACGAGTGCACGGCCAAGCCCGCCAGTACCACCAGCAATAGCAACAGTCATGGCTTCAATAAGAACTTGTTGTACTTGGAGTTTTGATTTTCTCCCAGCTCACCAGGTACAAGACTCTATTTATACTCGATTGGTGAGAATTATGATTCGCGACCTGGAGCCAAGATGGGCTGAGACATTAGGAACCGTAGTTGCATCACGATATCGCATTTGTAAGCCCGCATCCCTTCGGTTGCACCTGGTTAATGGGCATGCTCGAATTGAGGTTGCGTTCCATGACGCGATGTGGGTGGACCCTGGTTGTCCATTTCATCGCGGAACTCCGAGAGACACCGAGCCCGAGCAGGGCCAGCATCTTCGGCCTCGCTCTTCTCCACACTACAAGCTTATTACAGATACAGGCGTTGAGCTTCTTGGCCAGGTGAACTGGGCGCCCGAATACTATTCTCGGGCGTCCCCTCCGAGGAAGCGAGGAAGACAAAGTAGAGGAGCGACTGTTGAATCACAAATACCAACATGTGTAAATAGAAAGCAAATTTCTTAATTAACTACCGCATGCATCCAACCTCTCGCTGCGCATTGTTGAGTGCACTGTCTGTGCCTCATCTACTGTTGCTACCTTGCTCGGAAACTGCTGCAAATTGCTCTGCCAAAGGCCCAACACAGTCTTCCAACGAGGTCCAGGCCGGAACGCCCAGCAGTTTCAGCACCTCGGCTGACCGTTCGTTGGGGACCTTTCTAAGGTCAGGCTTGACGTTGGGAATATTGTCGCTGATGTTCAGATCGGGGTGAAGGGTGCGGAAAATACGCAGAAAGTCGTTTACCGTGTATGTGCCGGCATTCGCAAAAAGCCTTTCAGATTTGACCTCTGGGAGTAGTAGACCACCAAGGTGGAGGATGGATACGTCTACGACGTCGACGTACCATTCTTCAAGGAAGCAAATCATGTAAGCTAAGGCCGTTAAGCTGGTTGTCAAAATATGTACTTACGTGCTAGGAACATGTCGAGTACGTTGCCAGACGTATCACCGTCGAACAGAAGCTTCAAGACCGCGTTTGCCGAGCCGAAACCCTGATTCTCTACGGAAAGAACCCTTCCAAAACAGGGACTAGGAAGGACTGTAGACTCCATGTCAGGACCAAATCATCTGCAAGTTGCTCAACCTACCCGTGTTCACGACAAGGTCAGGCTTCTCTTCCCTGTACCACTGCCAGAACGCCTGCTCCGCCTTGGTTTTACCCGCAGCGTACACGGTATGTCCCCCAAATAGGCCGGGAGGGATGTCTCCAGAGTAGGTGATTTCGACGGCTTCTTCGTTGTATGTATCTTTGGTGAGCTCTTCCGCAACACCTGGCTTTGGATCGGCAACGGCTGCAATCGACGATGTGAGAACGAGCCGCTTGACAGAAGGAGACTTTGCAGCCGACTTAGCGATGCTGAGGGTGGCGGCAATTATTTTGGGTACGACATTGTCTGGGTGTCTATCGAGATTGTTTATCGCTGCGGTGTGGACGATGCCTTTGGCCCCTTGACACAGCCCGGTCAGCTTTTGCCCTATTACAAGGATGAAATGGACGACTGCATACCAGCAACTGTTTTGTCAAAGGCGCCCTCCTTGTCGATTTCCACTACTTCAACGAGCTCAAAGCTTGCAGTCTCGTACCTCTGCCCAAAGTACTCCTTCAACCATCCGGACCTTTCCAAGCTTCGGACGGTGCCTCGAACGCGGTATCCTATAGCCAAGAGCTGGTCGGCGATGTGGCTTCCTATGAAGCCATTGACGCCGGTGACAACTATCAGGCTTCCAGTTGGCAAGGAAATGTCAAGAGATTGGATGTGTGTAGTAGATAGGTACGGCATGGTGACTGGGGAGGAATAGAATCAGATTGTTGAAGCAGCGTGAGGCGGAGCTTGAATGGGATGGCCTGGTCTGAGGCAAGACAAGAGTTCCGTAGGGGCATGTGCTGCCTTTTGGTGTTTGCGTAGGAATGCGTGGCCACATATATGCTAATTCCTCCAATCTCAACATCCTGATCTCGTGAGCAAGATCCTACGCAGGCTGAATGCGACGAAAAGGACTCACACCATAGCATCGGGCCGCATGCTACCTTGGCCCGAGCTATTGCCATAAGGTTCTGACCGGGTCTAGCATAGCGCACCCACATGCTTGACGGTGTGGGATGTGGGATGTGGGATGTGGGATGCAGTGGATCTGCATTTCGGAGATTTGAGATGTCAGGGCACGGGAGACTTTTCGGCTATCACTAGCTAGCATTACAGCCTGCTTCTACCTTGGATCCCGGACAAATGCAGTATCGTTTTGGGTCCTTGCATCCCGCTGGTCACGTCAGTTCACACTTGACCTCCTTGTCGCGATATATCCAGCAACCCAACCAAGAGCGCTGATTCCGGGGTAGGCTACAGGGTGACGAATTCGACAGGCCGGCATGCATGTTTCCAACTCGAACGGAATCACGGCTGGAGATGGGGATGCCCGAGGATCCAACTATCTAATGATCATAGGGGCCCGCGGCTTATTGAGGACAATGGGATTTCCCGGCCGAGCTGACTTGAACGAGTCAGCGTCCTTGTAGCCGGCCGCCTTTCCTATCCTGGAGACGTCGATTCGAGTGGGCAACATAATTAAATGATGCTCCATCATCGGCTCATTGATCTCCTTTCAAGGGATAAATATGTATGAAGACAGGGGCCAATCACCGAAAACTGATGGAAGTCGATAAAGTAGCTCCAGGTTCACGTGGCCGAAGTCGCGACATGGAGAGAAGGAAATGAATGAGGCAGCGACTTCAAGAAACGGACTTTGAGGTGCTTGAGAGTTTCTTTTATGCATGTATCATCCGCCGTCGCCCGTCAGCCTGTTATGATCTTCAGGCTTAGTTAATCCATCGAGGGCCAGGCTATAATAATAATAAAGAATAGATTTTTAATATATTATAATTTTTTAACTTGATATAATATAATAATCTTTTTTAAACTTTTATACTAATAGAAGAATTCTACCTAATTATATTATTATAAAATGTCTAGCTTCTCATAGGTATTTTAGCTACTCTAACCTCTATATGAGAAATAAGAGAATTATCTACTTTTCTATTTTCTTAAGTTGCAGTCTATCAGCCTATTATATCACTACTTATAATCCCGACAAGAACAACATTGCAATATGGATCAGAAAACTAGCAACAATGACCCTGCTAGATGGGAAGAGTTCGCTCAACCTGACCTAGAACTTCAACAGGGGCGCGACTTCCTTATCTCATTCTTCAGTCGGAACTAAATTACCTTCAGATGATCGAGCAAGGGATCCAGCCCCTCCTTATTGGCACAACTTCAGTCTCTGAAACCACCCAAACGCGGGAGAGATGGAACCCCTTGTTCAGAGCGGACACGGATGGGCTGCTCAAACAAAGCGGTGGCCAGGTCACCGAGAATGAGATCTTCATCACAGTCCGTCACGGTCCACCAGCCCGGGCACCTGTGTACCGACCAACGAGTGCCCCCGAGCCAGATCTACCCCTTGTAGTTCTTCTCCATGGTGGTGGCTTCTGCTATGGCATCGAGAAAATGGAGGCGGCTGGGTGCATCGGTGCAGCATAGGCCTATCACTGCGTCTCAATAGACCTCGAGTACAGGCTGGGACTGTGGGTCAAGTTCCCGACTCCCTGGGAAGATTGCCGGGATGCTCTGAAATGGGTGCATTGTGTGGCTCTGTGGGAATTGTCTTGCAAGCTGACGTGGAGTAGCGACCCTCTAACGCCTCGTCTTTTGGGGTTAATCCAGAGAGAGGCTTCTTTCTGGAAGGTACCTCTGCAGGGGGCCATCTGACTATCCCTCTCGTCCACAAGGCGGACGAGGGCCTCTCCCCTGATCACGGGCGTCTACCTGAATATAACGCCAGCTCTGCCGCCTCAGGCAATAACTGACCAGTTTAAAGATCTCTACCATAGCAGACAGAGGCTCAGTAATGGCTTGTCGTTGACGGAAGAGTCGACGAGCATGTGCGACCAAGTCATAGACCCCGACTTCTTATCCCCTTATTGGAATCCCTTGCTTTGACCAACCGGACACGGCAACTTGCCTCGACATTTCTTCCAGATATGTGGTGTCGACATGCTCAGGGATGAAGCACTCATCTACGCAACAGAGCTTGGGAGAAGGATGTCGAGACCCTAACCATTGTGTACCAGGGTCTTCCGCACGTATTTTGATACGATTATCCGATTTTTCCAGGTCATTCGGTTCCAAGATATATACCTCGTCAGTTTCCTGATTGGATTCTGCATGACTATCGCCAGTGCCTTTGCCTTTTATCTTCCCGGTCGTTTCGGACATCGATGGATCCTGATCACCTGTGCTCTCGTAATGTGCGCCTGCATGTACACTGTATCGGGCATCACAGGCTCCCCATCGACCATGAGCACAACCACCCTCAACGGAGCCATGGCTGCTCTCTTCATCTGGCAGATCATGACTTTGATTGATTGGAGCAGCTAGTTTGTTCCCTAGTTTCTGATCATTCTGCTTCCACTGGCCACTAACTGCATCTCAGCTCCTGGACCATCACCGCCGAGGTGCCAATTCTCCAGCTCCGAGAAAAATGTATCACTCTTGTCATCGTATCAGGATTCTGCGTAAACGTCTTGTTCTTCTTTGTCAGCCCCTTTATCCAGGACAAGGCCTTTGGCGGCCTTGAAAGTCGCATCAGGTTCCTCTACGGGGCAATCTCTCTTGCCGCTGCGGCGTGGTCATTCTTCTTCCTGCCAGAGACAAGCTTTCGAAGCCTCGAGGAGTTGGATGAGCTATTCCAGAAGTCGGTTTCTGTTTGGAAGTTCCGCAGGTACCAGACTAGTGGGTATGGTGCTCACCTGCAGGTTATTGAGGCGGACTGCGATGATGGTGAGAGCAAGCAGGCGGTATTGGACATAAAGGCTATCGATAAGGTTGAGAAGGATTAGAGTGTAGACGATGTCGGATTGGAACCTGTACACATCCTCTCTTCCTGGGCTGTCTTGTTGTGACGAGTCACTCTTTGCTTGGGCTCAGCATCACAGGAGGTAGTTTTCGCTTTCATGTGACAGAGAGTCTCCTTGGTCTTGGTACTTTACGTGCGCTTCATGTGGGTTGGTTTGTACATAGTGTCTTGGCTTGGACTAGACGATTTGCTGAACTGCGGGAACAACGATTGAATTCCTGCAAAGCTATCTACTTTTAACGAGTGGATGCCCCTCGACATTTCATCAAGTCCTTGGATTTGCCCAACCGTAACCATCCTCAAGGTAACGATGGCCTATCTCTACTTGGCCTCCCTTCTACCAATTGCGCTCCGTGCCATCTAAGGTTCAAGTCAGCCGAACTCAATAGACACGTAGACAGGGACAAGATACTCACAAAGCTCCTGAACTTCTTTCCGAACACATATACTGGGAGAGATAGCGACAAGACTGCCGTGGTAACACCTGCCACACCAAAGAAAAAGGGCCGTACGCCGACCTTGATCATGAATCCGGTCAGGAACGAAGTTGCGATGAAGGAAAAGATTGCCTTGAAAAACGCAATCACCACAAACGCTAGATTAGACTCGTGAGCATGACAGTCGAGGACATACGAGAGAGCCGCTTGAATGACAAATGGGAAGCCGGCATGTTGCACTCCTAGCCATGCGAGCACGACAGGCAGAGGTTGGCCTCGTGCAACACTTTCACCGAACCCGATGAAGGAGAGGATGAAAATCGGAGCACCAATAATCATCAGCACTATACGGAACTCGGGCTCAAATACACCGCCGTTGCGTCGTGCCAAACTCTTTGCGACGGCGTCTGCCATCCAGCCTGCTAACGGGGCTGCGATGAGGCCGACGACGAACGGAGCGATGTTGACGATGCCGAGGAATGTGGGAGTAAGATTGTAGGGCGGCTGCGTCAGCAAAACCGTTGACAAAAGACCAGTACCGATCGCAAGAGCGGTGCAGAAGCCGTTGATAATAGCCCCGAAGAGCACTGCCGGGTAGACCATCAGCTGGAACGGGCTCATCATGTCGCGGAAAAAGTTGGCGTTGGATACCCGGCCGCGGAAGATACGCAGTTTTTTAGTGTATGGTTCGGGCCGTTCAACGTTCCCCTTTAGCAGATCTATATCGTCGTCAAATCGAGACGTATATAAAGATGCATCTATAGAGAGTGTCGTGGATAAGGTCTTGCTAAGCCCGCCAGGACCTACTCGAGATGTTTCGTTCCTGGTGTATGATTGTTCTGGTGGGCTAGGGAGCTCCATGGGCATCGGTCTTTCGCCGCCAGTAGGTCTCGGTTCTGAGTATGTTGTTTCGAAGAGGAGGAAATAAGACAGTACCAAGAGAATGCCAAACACAAGAGCACTGAAGCCGAACGTGGCCGAGTAGCCCATACTGTCAATAATGAGGCCAGCTAGGACTTGACTACATCACGAAGATCAGTAGGCGGTTCAATACTAAAACATCGAGTAGCTCACCCGATCAGAATTCCGGCACTTATAACCAGGCTCCAGAGGGCGAGCCACATGCCACGTTCATGGAGGAAGAAGATGTCGGAAATGAGTGCAGTAACCATGGTTTCGAATGGCGCAGAAGCTATTCCCTGCAAGGTCCGTAGAGCTGCCAACGAAGGGAAGGACTTGAGACGCATCAGAATGACACAGCTCGACTACTTCTGGGAAACTTCACTCACATTTGCAAACGCGCCCCATATATTCGTAATGACCATGATCAAGATGGAACCTAGAATGAAAGGTCGCTTCCCAATTATGTTTGATCCGGCTGCCGTGACTGAAGCAGTGAAGCCAGTCCAGAAAACCAACAAGCCGATTGTCCATGTTGAAGCAGTATCGACGCTGACGGAGAATTCGTGCGAGATGATGGGGATTGCGGGAGTCAGCATGACCGACATGCTACCATAGGTCAGCTTAGCGTCTATCCGGGACTATACTGGTCTTACGCAATGACAGTGGTGGAGATGATTGATACCAGAATGCCAATCGTGTTCTTCGTTGCTTTGGACCTGCAGGTTGATGCGTCAACAATCACTGAGTGCTCTCGGGTTCAAAGCCTGACATACCAATTCAATGGATCATTTGGACTATCCGAGGGCTGCGGCTCCAAGACGATATCGCCCACTTTTTTCAGGCCTAGAGTATCTAGTTGGCGATGTTAGAGATGATGCGAGGCTGGGTTTGCAGGGACGACACATACCGGGAGAATGCGTCGGTGCATTCTTAGCCTCGCTGAGGATGGAACTCCCAGGGGGCAGTGCCAAATGGCGGTCGTCAAGAACGCCAAACGCCATTATCGAAGATCGAGTTCCAGACCAGCTGGAACTGTGTGGTAAGTTGTGATGCGGAGGGGCTCGCCCGTTTGGAATGGATACCAAAGATGAGAATAAACGTACAGGAGAAAGAGAGCAGAAGATTAGTAAAGAATTGAAAATAACGGGAAGCACATCCCCAGGATGGTACCCTCAAGTAAGAGAAGAGAATGGCATTTCGTGATGCAAGCAATCCGGCAGTGGGTAAGTCCGCGTTAAAAAGCAGTCGAGGTACCCCAGCCGCGTCAAATCGGGGTGATCACTAAGCGGGACTTTGGCATGGAATGCATAAAGTGCAAGATAAGCTTTTGTTAGATGTTTTGGGTCTCAAACGGTAGGGCACAGTAATCGGCGGTTCAGTGTGTGGTGTCAAGTCGCAGTGCTGTTTTAGGCGTGTTATTTTAGAACGGCATGGGTTTGAGACACGACAAATATGGGTGAATGATCTGCACGAAAATGTCCGAGCTGCAACAGTCAGATCTGTCGGGGATATTCACGTCGAGGCAATGACTAGTGTGTTGAGAGCTGACGTATCATCGATGGTGTAAAAGGTGTCACCCTCCCCTTGTTTCAAAAATCTGAAGCCGAATTTCATATTTTTGGAATTGTCATCATGAAGCTCACTACCGAGTCATTCTACCGGCAGTTTGCAACACCCGGGGATGCTGACGTGGCTACAGCTGTCATCGTTTCACCTTTATCTTTTGTAAGCTATTAGTTGGCGAGCTTTACCAGTTCCGCTTCCAAGATTGATTTCTAATCTATTGAAAGGTACAGCAAGAGTGTAGACAACTTCCATGGGTGCATGTGCCTAAGCGAAACTTGCGAGAGCACTGGAAACGTGCGCTAAGATGTCTCCAGACGAAAACGGTGTAAGACACCTTTAAATGAGTGGAGAGTTTTATTTAAGCATACGAACACATCGTACCATGACATGTATCTGTGTGCATGTACTACTTTACTAATCGCAAGCCGCTAGCGCAAGGTCATTGATCTTGGATAGGCGCTCAAGGTGGTGAAGTCCCTCGATGAAACCAGCACTGAGGAAGCACACAGTGAGGTCACGGTCTGGATCTACCATCCACATGGTTGAGCCTCCACCAATGCCATAGAACGCTCGGGGAGATGCTGTGTATCCAGCACCAGTCAGATAATGGCCCTCGCCTCGAACGTAACCTCCAAGCAGGGAGTACAGGGCCGGAGAGTCAGGCATGTTTCTGGCCTCTTTCTCAGGGACAAGTGCACCGTTGGAGAATGACCCTGTATGGTTTTTGCAAGCGTAGTCGAACAACGCCTTCGACATGAGTCGGTACTCCCCATTGGTGCCTCTTTGTCTCATAGTCTCGGCAAACCGGAACAGATCGTGAATGGTGCAGAATGCGGACGCGGCAGGCATCTCGTTTCCATTGGTGCATCCTTTGGTGAGCATATGTTGCGTCGCGGGTGTGGAAGCGTTGGTCTGTTTCGCAGTATGGCATACTGGAACTCGGTTTTCGTGATCCTCGGCCAGGCCAAAGCAAGAATGTTCCATGCGTAGCGGTTCAAATAGTTCTTCTTTGGCGATAGTGCGAAAGTTGCGCTCCTTTGGATCTGTGGCTACAAGGATCTTTCCCAACACGGCGTAGCTAGCAAACGGGTTGTAAACACATTGAGTACCCGGGACGTACTCAATCAGGATACTAGCAACAGAGGCGTAGTACTGGTCTAGATTGCCTAGATTTTCCGCAGAGATTCCTGGGGGTAGGAAACCACGGAACGTGCCAGCCGTATGGTTGAGAAGCTGGCGAATGGTGACGTTCTGCTTGCCACCAGCGGCAAAGTCGGTAAGAATATCGGCGACCTTTGTTTCCAAGGTAAAACGGCCATGGTCGATGGCTCGGAGAATGAGGGCGGCAGTAAAAGATTTTGAGACTGACATTGCGAGGTAGATGTCATCGTCGCAAGCGGCTCAGCCATCAGGGGTCACTGTGCCAAACACTTTTTGTAGGCCAATTTTGCCTCCTCTCGCCACGACGATGGAAGCGCCAAACATTCTTCCATTGTCGATGTCGTCTTGGATAGCTTTGCATAGTCGAGACAAAGCTTCATCGTTGAAGTTGCCATCGCGGGTGGAGGTGGTCATCTTGGATGTGAAGTTTGGAGATTGGATCAACTGTGAAGACTAGGGTACTTTTTGCATTAACATGAAGCGACGGATCTGCATACTTAAGCTGAAATAAACTTTTCAAGTCATAAATGGCGGTCTGTGGATTACGTTTCTATGACACCTGCTTGCGAGGGCGGAAGGCCGAAGTGTCGGGCCACTGCCGCCCTCAGAACCGGAGGGTCGCGCTCTTCGGGGCCGGGTTGTCGGAGCGTCGGAGGGTCGGATGATCGGGGCGGTAACCTCGACCGGGAAAAGTGGACAATGAGCGGAACCTACGCCACTCCAGCTGCTGGAAGACAAGCGGTTTCAGATTGAATGAAATTTCTTTAGAGTCACCCTCTGGGTAAAGAAAGCTTTTGGGAGGATAGATGCTTTGGTGAACAGATTCCAAACCAGATCTTTGGCAGCCCGCACCGCTTCATCTAGTCCGCGAGTCATCGGTATTAGTCCCGTTGAGGCTACCCTCTTAGGGGTGGATACTCGCCCGCGGTATTCTACTCGATAGTAGCATCATGTCTTGGCTATCCTCATCCGTGGGAGGGGATACAACTTGCTCCATAATCACCAGCACCTAGCTATTTCGAGTGCAGCATGCGCTCAACTGAAGTTCTGCGTCTCTGAGCTTCATGCGGAATTCAGATGATATCTACCTTCGGCTACATGCTTCACGGCCACGAATTCTAGTGCCGTTATGTGGTAATTTGGCTTTTTGTCCTGATAGTTGGGAAATGACCAAGGCACAGTTGAGGCACCACCAATCCCAATTGCTATCCGATCAACAAGAAGAACAAGTCGCCATTGTGTCCGCATTGGTATATGATGCTATGAAGTTTTGATACTATTTTCTTTGTTATAGTTGAAGCCTAGCTCTCCATGGGATAACCCAGCCCTACATAGAAGCCAACCCTGCGACGACAAAGTCCAAAGTGTGCCAACTGTCTCCGAGTCTTTTGACGGAGTGTTCTCTTATTCACTTGAACAGGGGGATATTTTCCTAGCTAAATACTCACACTAGCTTACTGTGTAATGGGGCTATTGGCAAACAGTCTTTTAACGTTTCTCTCGTGGTGGCATCAACCGCCTTGTGTGACGACATTCTAGGGTGAGCTTTGTGTGGGCGACGATAGCCACTCATTCGGCAATCAAGGGCCTCGCACTGCATCATCTTCAGCCTCCTCCTCCCATCTTACCCAAATAGCTTTTTGTAAATTGCTTGATCAAAGAAACTTGTAGATAGATCGCATCCATGGTTTCGGAAATCATCAACGAGGGGAAACAAGGTACCAAGTCATTCAAATATCTATTAAAACGTTTTCTTCCTATGTGACATGAAACCAGCTTACAGTTAAAGTAATGAAAAATCCCTCTAGCTTGTATGGCAGGGGCTATCTGATTACTACACTCAGAGCTTTGACTGGAACTCCTTCAGTGGCTCTTGGTACAACTCCAATATCCTGTTTCTACTGTCCCCAAGTCGCTCCTTGGACTCCTCAAACAGTCGTGGTATCCCAGTTTCGCTGAACCCTTTGTTGCCGAGAACAACGTCTGCCATTCCACTGGCGCATAGAAACACCTGGGGCATACCATGGCCGGTAAAGCCGCCCATGATGAACATACCGGGACGGCTTGGAATCTCTCCCACGCGCGGGAGCCTATCGGAAGAGTATCCCATGACAATAAGCAGGTTAGCAAGTGATAACAAGAGGGATGATCGGATCACGACTCACTTCCTGTCCATACATCATCAACCTGAGCGCCGCTATTCTCCCATCCACTGAAATGTCGTTGCATGTAACCATCAAAGTAACGACGAGCCCTCTCAATTACCTTGCTGTCATCTGCGTTTCCATACCAGTCCTCCAAGTGTCTGATATAGGCCTGTCGGGCGCCTCCGACTATGATGCTTCCGTCAGGTCGCGGAATCAAGTAGTCAAAGTCCCAGTTGTTGAATCGCAGCGCGTACGAGTTTGTCAACAAGGGCGCTGTCCCAGGGGTGGTGATTCGACTACAAATGGCTCGGTAAGGGACGATCTTGCCTTCATACTCTGGCAACAGAGCTGCTGTATACGCGTTGGTTGCCATGACAAGCTTCTTTGTCTTGACTGTGCCCCGTTCTGTTGTGATTGTCCAGAAGCCATTGTCATCTCGGGTCGGAGATATCGTTCGTACTGGTGTGTTCGTTTGGAGGTTGCAACCGTTGGCGATGGCCTTGCGAAACATGTGGTGAATGAGCTTGTATGGCCACAAATGGCCAGCAGTGTAGCTAAAGCATCCCTTTGCTCCCTTCACACCCGAGAGCTTTACTCTTGTCAGTCAAGTCATGGTGGCGAAAGGTCGCCAACTCACTTTCTCTGCAAATTCTTGCGGTGCGCAATATGTGTGTTTTGTTGCCTCAACTCCCTTGGCCAGCAATGACTTGTAGCCTGCTTCAAGGGTATTTTGATGCTGCGTCGAGAATTGAACATCGATAGCTCTCGTCATTACGAAATCGCAATCGACCTCCTCTTCTCGTATAAAGTTTGCAACAGCCTCGACGTTGGCGGTTTCGAAGTTGGCGACTTCGGCAGCAGCCTCAATGCCATACTCGTTTGCCAATCTCGAGATAGCGTAGTAGGAATCTGGCTTGAGGTGGCCGCCTAAAAAACGTTAGTCGTGGTCAATTAGCATCAACATCTAAGAGAGCCATACCGTTTCGCCCAGTCGCTCCAGAGCACAGCTGCCTCGCCTCCAAAACCAGAATTGACGGCACTCGGTCAACGCATTTTGATAGAATGTGCTTCACGAGAGCTGCTCCCGAGTATCCAGCTCCGACTACAACAATATCGCACTCGTCCGGGAGCGCGCTCGTCGATTGATGGTTGTCGAGATCTCCAGTCTGGCTCCTCCAGAAGGAAGTCATGCCATTGGGTGGAGGGAAGGCGGAAGAAGACATTTCGAGGTCGACTTCTATTGAATTATTAACTTAGGGGAGCCAAGTCTGACCTGAGTGGAGGATGCAAGGCCTTGGGTTGGAGTATTTAGATCCCGCTTACTCTCCTGAATGACACAGCCAATTGAGCGGTGATAGCCGCCCCCTTCGCTTACAGTCCGAATTCGGACACTACTACGTAATTAACTTCCCGAGGCTTGCAAGGATAAGCGTGCCGGATCTTTCCAGGGCCCACCAGCCATCACCTCCACTCCCTCGCGTCAAGTCCAGATACAGAAACTGTTCCCTCAGTGAGGTCTCAGACGCGGGGAACTCCTTCTGGCACCTCGGGCCATTTCAACAAGAAGTCGTTAGATTGCTACACGCGTGCCTGAGCATCCCATGCGCGAAAGGCCCCTGTTACGAGCGTCACATTGTGCAATATAGATACCCTGGTCGAGAAAGAATGCATACGTGTTATACAAATAATTGACAACATTCTCATGGCCTGCGGCAATGATTTGAAAGGAAAAGCCTTATCCCAACATGATATTCCAACCTTTCTCAATCATCACTTCCAACCATGTGATGGTCTCGCCTCCATCCTTGCGCTTCCAAATCTCTGGGAGCATCTTCAGCGCCGTCAAGTTCGCCCGCAGATGATTTAGAGAGTACACCTCCCTGAACCTCTGCAACACCAATTCTCTCTCTTTTGTATCCTCCTTGGTCAGCTCAGAGCCTGCAGTGAAAAGCGGGATGGCCTGGAGGTTGGTGCAGCCGTGGCTAGAGGGGATCGAGATGAGGTTGCGCACCACCTCCAGAGCCCGATTCCTTATCCTATCCTCAAGGTCGTCGTCGATTGAGCTTGATGGCAGGTTTTGCCACATTTCACCATCTTCTTCGCATGTCATGTTGAGGAATTCGGTCATCAGAGTGTCGTCTGCCTCGTCATCCCGTCGACGCCGATAGCAGATGGCTTCTAGGTTAATCAACCCATGAGACCTGAAAGCATCGCTTATGAGACCGAGCTGGGGATTATCTCGATTCGGCTCCCATTTCTCCATCTCTTCCTGCAGCGCAACCTCGACCGACTCATCACGAACGCCCTTCTCGACGACCGACCGACAATAGCGCCCTACATTGCCCAGCAGGTAGAAGATCTCGGTCGAGTAGCCGCCGAAAGGATGGTATTCTTGGCCGACATCCAGCAGCGCAGTGTACATCTCGTCAGTGTTGAGAGATACCTGCTCGTCGGCTGGGATGAGGAAGGCCATGGCCATATCCCAATACAGATATGCCCCGAGGACGAAGTTGAAGTACGGCGGCCGCGTTTCTCGATTCGATGCATCGGATAGCAGGATATCAGTAAGAGCTCGCGCTCCGCGTAGATGTTGCTGGCCAAACTCAGCCGTGGGGGCGTTAGTCCAGGCCGTGGAGAGGCCGACCAGCAGCACGCTCAAGAAGAGCGGGAACAGGTTATCGCCTGGGCAAGACAGATCCTGTATGATTAAGCGAAGGGCTGAACTCCGCTCTTCCAGGCATTTAGAGAGCTTGTCGGGATCAAAGTAGTGTCTGTGCCCGGCACCAACGCTCTGCAGGGCATGTTTGAGGCTGGGACATCGCTCAACGTATTCAAGGATGGGAAACGAGAGCGGGTTCTCATCAGGGTCGATGGCCATGATTTGGCTGGCCCTCTCAAGCCAGTATCGTAGTAGCGCCTTGTCATCAGACTTTGACTCGATAACGAGCTGCTCAGTGGGAGCTGGGGAGGAGCCAAGCTTGATCCAGGGCGCCTCGTGCTGCCACTTTGTCAATCTGGGGGGAGATTGGCAGAAGGAACCGCGTTTCTGGCAGCGAACACACACGGGAAATGTCTCGTCGCATTTGACGCGCCTTCTTCGACATTCGGTGCAGCCCGATCGACTTCTCCGTGCTTCTCGGCCTTTGGGATGTGTGTCGCGGTCGGCCGGGTTGGTCGATTCATCATTGGGAGTTGGTCGAGGCTGGTTCCAGAGGCGGAACCTAATCTGTTTGGTCTTCATTTCGATTTATATCTTTCCTTCCTGGGTGAGTGTTGATGAAAGGTGATGAATTTTTGCGACAAGTTGATGAGGAGAGGAAAATAGCCACCCAAGATTCCAGAACGCCCACCCACCCTTTCGGTTATCAGTTGGGGATGTCGGCTTATCCATGACTCGAGTCCCACATGAACCCAGGGTTCCCCGCGTCTTTGCCTCTTTTGCGTCTAGCGTTATCAACCCCAAATACAAGGGTCAACTCTGTCTCCAACCCATTGATTAGCCTCTGCCTGCCTTGTAAAGATGAGAGTCTAGATCAAGACAACCAAGCAAGAGACACGTTGAAAAGATAAAACAAAAGTATGTTTTAAATACTGATTTTAACTTACTAGCATAAGTCGGGAGTCACACGCCTGTTTATGAGTCTCAGCGACTCACGGTGAGATCTCTAGACTGATAAAGATATCATCGACCCCAATGGACGCCACCGCAGAAATGATGCCAGTGTTCAGAATTCACGAAGACCCTTGATATCCACATCTTTAGTGGTTATGAAAAATGGTGATGCGACAACAGCTCCGTTGAACAGCCGGCTGCCGTCAGATGACACAAGCACGCTGACAAAGATGGCAGAGATGAGGTAGATTGCTGAAGTACGAATCGTGATGGTAATGACAGATGTCGGCAATGGTGCTCTTGTCGATGCTATGGCGACTGTCCAAGTTACGGTAAAAGTAACAAGGGAGTCGGTAGAAGACGGAAAAGTCTGGTTGATACCAAACGAGACTCTCATGACAGGTACAAACTCCGTCATGACTTGTATAGAGACCGAGATACTCAGAGGCGAAACTCAAGCATACTGAAAGCTATTTCCGTTTCTAAATCTGAGTGCTCGCCGCTTTAGGCTGAGCGCTACCAAGTGAAGGCTGAGTATTTCTGCATTTGGCCTGAGAAAGGCTAAGAAGGGCGGACTGAATTGCAGCTACAACCTCTCTGGCTAGCGGAATCACAGACTGCACAATACTTAAGTGAAAGTTAAAAGTTCCTATCAATATAAATCTGTGGCCTGTTTGTTCCTATCTCCTTACAGACAAGACAATTAAGTTCATATCGAGATCATGCCGTCACGCAGGCTGGTCGATGCAGTCATTCTAAGGACCAATAATCACTTGCTGAATTAAGTTTCCATACTTGCGACACAAATTGTAGCATAATGCGAGCTAATAAGGCGGGTTGAGAGTAACTATCTGACCAGCGAATGCATGAATGATGAGTTGTTGTTGCTTAACTTGGCCCTTGGGTTCAGTTGCATGGACGGGTGCCCACACCTTCTGTCTTCTGTCTTCCTTCTTCTCGCCCCAATAACAATCTTCAAGTAGACGTTTGGAACCACCCTCAGCAGAAGCCTTGGCAGTTGTGCAATATCCATGGCCAAAAACTGCAAATCTTGAGAAGAAAAGCACCGCGAAATGGCCACGTTCTCCCGCTCCTTCTTCATTATCTACTTGAACCAGCACACTTAGTGCTTTCTTCAATGCACCGGGACACTTCGCTATTTCTCGACTTCTCAGGAGCTAGCTCTATCGATTGCTTGAGCCTGAACAAAATGCAAGGGCAATCAAATGATGACTTTGGTTCTGGGGCGCTGTGGATGCTCCCTTCAATGCGATGCTGCATCGCAGAAGTGGGGATTTGCCGAATCACCGCAATTATTTTGGACAAATGCTGCCTTCTCAGTAGCTTGGGCTTAGCTTTGTCTTCAAACAATTTTCTACGTGGTCACTTCTGAACCCGGCTCAACTTTCGCAATCTTGGTCCCCTGGGAGACTTATACCTAAGGTGAGCGGGTTTGCTGGTTTATGTGTGCCCTTTTTAATGCCTGGCCAATTGACCTCCTCTGCCCACACTTCCAACAGCAAGTTGCACAGCAAAGTCGAGATCATAAGCCGACAAATCACCTCATCTCCATCGCCCAGCCCCCTTGTCAGTTCATCTTTGCGGTCGAATAATCAGCGTGATCACTGTTCACCTTGCTGACTTATTCGTCCCGTACACCACTAAAGCCTCTCCTGCCATTGCGTATTTGAAGCAGCCTACTGCGCTTTTCAATCAGCTCCATACTGCTTGCATGTACTTGTATGAACCTTGAGCGTTAAATTTTAATCTAATTTACTTTGAATTCTAAAAAGTTATGTCTCTATCATCATTCTATATAGAAGAATTGTCACCGCAGCTAAAGCATCCCCGAATGTTATCGGAAGTAGCAAAAATATCCAAAAGTGCAGTAACAGAAGACCAAGTTCCACCACCATTCAAAAATAAAGAGAAAACAAGAAAGCCAATATTGGCAATAAACAGCATGATACTATACCAGTTCTCAAAGTAGCGTCCCTTATAGAGGTGTAGCCAGAGGAAAGCGCTGATGCCATATGTAAACCAAGCATAAGTCGTAGCCGAACTAACGGCAACAATAGAGTCGAAAACAGGAATGACATTGGAGAGAATAAAGACAATAATCCAGAAAGCAGAGTTACTGCCTACCCAGATACCCCATGCCTTGGGAGTATTGGCAGTAACTTCCTTGAGGGCATTGATCTGGCGCATGATGGTAATGTAGACATACTTGGTACCGATATGGCCGCAAGCAAGACCGTCAGTCAAGATAGCGGGGAGGACGAGTCCGTAGGCTACCTTGGCAGCAAGGATAGGGGCGGAGCTGAGAGCAGGGGAGGCGGTAAACTCGGCAGCGAGGCAGTAGACAGCGATGGCGATGAATGCATAGAAGATGACAGATGCAATCATCAACCATCTAAGAGAGTAGATAAAGTCCTTCTCAGGGTTCTTCATCTCAGCCATATAAGTAACAAAGGCGTAGTTACCAGCCAAGGCAAAGAGGATCTTAAGAACTCCGTTCAAGACCTCTCGGAGGGAAGGATGTCCGAAAAGCTCAATTTCGGGCTTCCAGCCTTCTGGGGCTCCGGGAGGGTTGTTTATGCCGAGGCCGATCATAGTGGCAAGAGCCGCGGCAAGGATGCTGAGGATACAAGGGAGGCCAGACTGAGCCAAGAACTTGGCAGTCCGGGGAATGCAGAGCAAAAAGCAAAGAATGCAGGCAATAGCGATGTAGCCAACAGTACAGACAGCATGCTCGCTAATGGCATTCAAGGCAATGGAGATGGTGACAACTGCAGAGGCAGCAGTCATGATGAGCTGTAGCAACAGGCCAATGCCACAAAAGATCTCTGCTGGGCGACCTCCCACGATCCTCATCATCTCAGCGATATTGGTGACTTTGGGATGGGCCACGTAGTACCAAAAGATCTCAACACCACTGAAGTAAGTGATGATGGCTCCGCCGATGAGAGTGATAAGACCGGGAATAAGACCAAGAGTCTTGAAGACCGAAGGGAGAGCAAGGGCTCCGAGACCAAACTGGTTGGTGAGGAGGGCAAAGACGGTATCGAAGCGGCCCATAGTACGGAAGTTGGCTCCACCCTCGCCCCCAAAGACGTCTACTTCTCCTTCGTCGGAGAAGTCGTGCTTGTGGTCTCCTTCATGGTCGGTAGTGTCGCTATGATCTCCTTTGTGTTCCGCTATCTCGTTCTTCTCCGACGCCATGTTGTTGGTGGTGTTGTAAGACATGTATGAGAATCCCAATGGGTATGTTTATTCGTTCGGTAAGAGATCAAAGTGTTTGGTCGAAGGTGTGGTTTGTTGTTGGTCTTTGGGGGGTTGAGAGCCTTTACTGGTCTCCTGGACCGAGGTGTAAAGGGGTTGATGGTGCAATCTTATTTAGCGATGAATGTTCCAAAAAGGTTGTTTCACTGATGTATCTGAGAGCGAAGATGTGTGGGAGGATAAGAATAACGAAAGGCAAGCCAGTGAGGCTTGAGGTAATATATAGGCCAAGAGATGGTATCGCGATCAAGGCGCTACGTTTGAGCTCAGGGATATTCTCCGCTGGCAGGAGTTTCAAAATCTCTCCACGGTGATATCATAGGGCTCGAAATGCTCCAAAAGAACAACCTCCGAATCTTCCCGAATGTCTAGAATAATCAAGAGGCCAGCACATCCCTTACGAATGCGGAAAATGGAATGTTCGTTAATATTCCGGCGTCTAATCATGAGATATTGGAGGGGGGAAAGGGCCATCGCTTGCGAATTCAACCCAGATCATCCGCGAGAGTGACTTTGCTCACCGGTAGAGACCCTTGGGGTCTGCGGGAATTAGTTCTGACCGACGCGAGCATTGTTGATAGTCCACTTCGGGAAGTCGTCCATACGGTAATACGCATTTCCAGGGCTGACCTCGCAGAGACATGGATGATTCCATGAAACAGCAATTGGAAAACAATTCGCTCATAACAGAAGGACCGCGGCAACTAAGGAGCTGTTCCGAGAGAGCGGCAGATGTGGGTCACAGTGCAAAAGCTTGGTCAAAGCTTGTTGCAAGCTTTGACATGAGATGGAACTCGAAGCTATTCGAGACTCTCTTGGCAGGCCTCCCGCCCTTCCAAGACCCTCCAAGACTCTTGGTGTGCAGGGCGTTTGTGGGGAGACTCTTGGCTCCACGATCGTGAGAGGGGGGGCGAGTGGGGGTCGTCCGCCTGCCCCGGAAACAAGTCCCTTCGAAATCCGCGGCGGGAAGAACACGGTGAGACCTGGCAAGGTGAGGAGTTGATTCCGTGGTGGGATGATAGGTGTACATCGAGCTAGTGCGCAGACCGTGAGGTACCCCAAGTCTTGACTTTTCCATACCCACCTGCCTGATTTTCTTGGCTTACGGTATCTCCTGTTTGTCGTCAAAGGCTCGACTCCGGTGGACTTCCGCCGTACGATAAACATCGTGGTAAGATACCATTTGGCGTGGTTCCCTAAATAGAGTGAGTGGTTGATCAAGGCCTCTGTGAGATATTACTGGATCGCAAGGAGACTCACCGTCTTTTTCGTCTGACTGAGGGTCTTTTTGGCACTCGATGGTAGTGCTTGGCACTCAAAGGGGGTGCTTGGCATTCAATGGGGGTTCTTGGCACTCGATGGTCGGGCTTGGCATTCAATTTATTCGCGGAGTGACCGTGAGGTTCAGGGATGTATCCTAGCGGTCAGCGCTTGGCAAGCGCTTGGCGCTGGATAAACGGCAACTTTTCACACCACTTATAGTAGCTGTGCCGTTCATTACGCGCAACGGCTCTCCCGATCTCTCGGATATGTCACACGACAAGGTAATGCTATCCGGAAGACTTTTCACGAGGCCCGGCCCAAAAGGGACAGTAAGCCTATGTTCCGTCAATCATCATCAAGGTTATGCCAAGGAAAACAGCAGCCTTTCAAGCTCGGCCTGTGATCCGAGGTAGATTCAACAATGCAACAATTAGGCATAACGGCACAACGTTACGTCCTTTCAACCCTCTCTCGACTCGTTGCGCCCGCACCTACGCCCCCAATGTCGTCACGAATCGACCCCCATCATCTGCGCTACTGGGCTTCCCACAGACGGGTCGACGGCTGCTCCCAGATATGATGGAGCCTAAACTTAGCGTACCGCGGCTAGCGGGAGTCAAAATACACGAGACTTGATTGGCTGTGCCTCACCTCCTCCCCGACCAGTCTCGTGTTTTATGTCTCCCGCTCCGCTCCTCCTTCACGCGACCTCAGCACCTGTTGGCCATGTCCCCGCAACTTCTTTCGCATGCGTCTCGCCACAGCCATCTTCAGCTCTCGGCATGCCCGCCAAGTCGTCTCCCTTCCCCTATCGTGGGCTTCTTCCTCGGTCTCATCTTCGGTCTCGTCCTCGACGTCCCTCATCGATCGCCGAAACAACGGTTGGGAAATGAAATAATTCCCATGTCAGGACACCGTTGCGATTGATCTTCCGCTTTGGTGTCCCGGACCTGGGCGCGACAAGCCTGCTCTCGTCTGTCGAATGCGAACTCGAACTTATCCGACGACACGATACCTTGACATGCTACCCCAGCCACCATCTCCCGTCGCTTCATTCCCAATATCTATCTTTGCCAAAGAGCACAGCGCAGCGGTAAATTGAGATCGACAATACGAAACCTGCTTCAAAGTCAACAGTCTCCCATGATCGACCTGGCTCGACGATGCCGCCATTGCCATCACCAATGTCTATGTTCGGTTTGCGACCCAGTAAACCACCGGACCTCGCGCCTATGTCTCTACGTGTTTAGCAGCACAGGCTATTTGCTTAAGACTGGCCGAGTACTTTCCGAACGGGTGAGTGTAGTGTCTCGAGACATTGATTTCCATTCTGCTCCAGAATTGCCTCGCTCCGGGCTTTTTCTTCCTCCGTATGGATATCGCAGAAGAACCGAATCAAGTCCGCTTGAGTCCTGCACCCGGCAAAGCTTTCAATCTGCGAACTCGGCCCGTCTCCGTCCCAAGTCATCCCATAGCGTCTTGTATTAAGCCATAAGCACAAAATAGATAAGTAGAATTGAGTCGCAATACCAGGCGGGGGTCTAAATGCAAATAACAGAAAGTCCTCGGCAGTAGATTCCTTGCTCCAATGATGCGCATAATGCATTGAGCACCTGGCCCAGGGGTTAGTTCAAAACTGGGATTCTCAGTCCCAAAACAGGGTCTAGGATTAGTCCAAATGCCTAGAAATGGGACCAGGAGTGGCGCTTTATTTCCACCTAATAGCCGAAAACATGAGGCTGAGGGAGGGCCAATGCGGGCCAAGCCGAAATTAAGTCGGCGAGCTCCGGCTTGGAAAAGCGGCGGTCCATACTGTCATATATCGCTTGTGTTTCGTCATGAACCGATCTCAAAGGTTTCCCAAATTAGTCTGCACGCGAGGATCCTTGCAGGATTCCGGGGTACATAAAGCAGCCAAGAGACGCGCCCCTGAGACTGTTTCTTATCTTGCTATCCTACCTCAGCTCCTGAAAACCTCTGTGACAGGTCATTGCACGTTTCCGTGACGCGTGTTCTTGACCCCACTGATTAACCTGCGTATTTGGGGATGTCCTACCCTGGACCAAATTCTCGACGAGGATAGAAAGGCAGTTCTCATCTTTTCCTCCGCTCCTGCGTCTCTATGCAAACAGAGGAGAAGTCGGTGCTGTCCCCAATGCTACGAATGCGCACCAAAGGGACGGCAGCAATAATTAGTTGGTGTTGGATACTGCATGATGTAGACCAGTGCAAAGAGTTGTACACAACCAAGGCTCTCGCTTGAAGTCGAAATCATGACTTGCTACCTTGACAGCCACGCATGCAGCTTGCACTACTATGATAGTAGCAGTCAGATCAACCTTAAAACTCCTCAAACAGCTGTCAACCAATATTCAATTCATTAAAGTAACCGTGGAGCGGCATCATCATCATCCGATCTCAGTTGCTAGGTACCCTACAGCTTGGGGCCGCTGGGAACTTCCAGGATCGTCTCGTTGACGAGGTTGACAACTGATCTTGCGAGACCGAAGCTATACACGTAGCCACCAGCATTTTGACCATAGGCATGGATCACATTTTGCCTTCCAACCTTTTCTCTCTCACACCTCACACCTGCAATTTCGTTGTCCATGGTCGGGTAAATGCCAACGTGATCGTATAGAATTGGCCAATCTTGAGGGTCGGGAGATGGGAACAGGCCGGGATTGTTTTCGTGCGCTCTTCGACAGATCTGAATCTGTTAGACTTGCTGGTTATTAAACTTGGGTAGTATCTCACCGTCGCTCTGTGTTCTTCCGAGATGGTCACGTCTTTAGAGCCCTCGGTGAGCACTCCACCAACGTAAACGGTGCCATCCATGCGTGAAAAAGCAGTCGAGTAGTAGCCGTTGGGGCCACGGCGAATGAAAAGACGGTCATATGTCTCATTCTTGGCTACTACACACTGCAACCTCCACGACTTCATGTTTTGCTCACGCACGTCGCGAAGAGTCTGGGCGCCGAAACCGGAAGCGTTGATTAAGACGTCATGGCCAAGGCCTTTGAGATCTGAGAGCGACATGACCTTTGTTCGGAGGAATTTAACTCCTCTGGCTTGGAGCCTCTGGTATAGCCACGGGAGGAATTTCTGCGGCGTCAGAACCACGGTCCGGTACTTCATGCCGTATATCGCGCCGGTGGGAAGCTCTTCCTTGGATAGGAAGCGGAAGCCAGGGAGTTTATCGGCATACCAGACGTCGCTCTTTGATCCCCTATCCATAATCTCGGTCATCTCGATTTGACGGGCACTTGATTCGGGATGCTTCTCGGCGAGTTTCCACAGGCCCGCGAAACCCTCTAGCTGCATCTTTTGCTCGTGGGGTCGAGAGTCGTGAACGCCGACCCAAATCGCTCCGGCCCAAGGGCTGGCCCAGTCCTTGGTATCGTAGTCACCTGGCATATGTTCGGCAACAATCGTCACATCGTACTCTTTGGGGAGGCTGGCTGCTATCACCATTCCAGTGACGCTGTCGTCAAGCCAACTCCGTCAGAGAAATCTCGAGGTTGGGGGTTGGGACTGGACTTACCCGGCACCGAGGATTGTAACATTGGCCGTCATGATGAGTCGTGTGGGAAAATGGAGAAGGAACAGTCAAAGGTGCAAGTAAACTACCGTTGAAGGAGAAGAGTAAAGACGCAAAACAGTTCCTGGCTCCCTTATGTGGTCATGAGGCAACTCTGAGAGCGTCGGGATCGGGTCGGCTTAACGCCAAAAATGGACCATCCACCATGTCCTCCATTTTTTTCGCTTGCATCCATCATGAGCAGGCGAACCAGGCCCCAGTTACCCCATTGGAAACCTTAGCGACGTCCGCTTCTTTCTCATCATGGCTCGGCTTGAACCGTGGTTCGCGCCGATGACGGACGCAAAGACCCAAACCATTGTGAGAGACCCTGACTAAAGAAGCCAATGGACTCGTCACCCTGTCCACATGATCAAGATCCAAGCCGCAGACCTTGCATTAGCGCGATGTCATCTCCAACTTCGCCTAATGGCCGAAATAGGAAATTTTGCAAAGTTCTCCATTTTTGCGGGGAAATTGGGGTTGTTACATCGGCTTGGGTCGGTCTCGGTTGAGGGGCCGAGGGTGCTAGTGTCACGTATTAATAGGGAGGAGATGGGAAGAAGAGAGGACGTCAGAGTGAGTTTGAATGGTTGTAGCTTACATCCTCCAAAGTACGAATCATGGTCAAAATTACCATCCTGGGTGCTGGGTATGTCTCCAACCAAGCCATGATCTCGTATGCGCAGCAAAACTAAAAACATATGGCAGTGTCACCGGCATGACAATTGCCAGCCAGTTGCCAATCGACTACAAGGTCACCATTGTCGGCAAGCACCTCCCCGGCGATCCAGAGGATTTCAACTTTGCCAGTAACTGGGCGGGCGCTTGTTGGGTCGGCGTGCCCGATTCGAGCCCTCGAGACCGGAAGCTACAACTAGACTCCTACGCCGGGCTCTGGAAGATCGCTTCTGAGCACCCTGACTGTGGCCTTCGGATCTCTCAGGTTACAGAGATCATGGAGACTGGCTCTCCCGATGCCATTTGGTTCCACGATAAGATCCGCGGGTTCCGATTCTTGAAACCCGACGAGTTGCCTGCCCGCGCGACCTGGGGTATGACCTACAAATCCATCATCATTTCTCCACCAGTATTTCTGAAATGGTTAAGAGCACGGCTTGAGGCAAGGGGTGTCGAGTTTAAGCGTATTTCGGTCGATAACTTGGATGAACTCAAGAGCTTGGGTCATGATATTCTCGTCAATGCGTCTGGTGCAAGCTCAAAGCACTTGCTAGGCGTTGCGGATAAGACTCTTATTCCGTGCCGACTCCAGTCGATTGTGATGGAAAAGAACTGGGATGAAGGCTTCATCTACCGGGGCCGTGATGGATTCTACTTCAACATCTTTGGTCGACCAGACGGTACCTGCTACGTCGGCGGCTTCAAGGATTTTGACCTTGACGATCGAACCGTCTACGACGAGCAGCGGCAAACGGTAGGACACCAACAACTACTTATTTTGAATGCCGAAGCTGATCCCTTTGTCTTAGATTTTAGCTCGCGGCCACCAGGTATTGCCGGATATCATGGAATCAGATCGACCTGAAGACTACAAGATCTTATACGACATTGCCACGTCGTACACGTTGAGACGGCAGGAGCATGGAGGTGCGAGGGTCGAGAGGGAAGTAATCAATGGTCAAAAGGTTGTACATGCATACGGTCAGGAGGCGGGAGGATTCACCTATAGTTTCGGTATGGCAAGGGCCGCGAGTGAACTTGTTGCGCAATACGCGTACGAGCTTCCTGTTTCTAGCCACTTGTAGTTAAAAGCTTGGCATAATTTTGAACCGGAAAAGAAGATGAAACTTGGTTGTTGTTACTCTTCGACAGTCTGGGAGAAGGCCTAGATCACACGGGTAAGTGATTACCTGTCTGCTGATGTGGGTGATGTGCTTTCTTGTAAACGGCATTAGTGGTGAGAAGAATGGGTGTATGATGTCTTTCAAGAAATGCTCCTCCAAATGAGTAGAGAAACGAGGCAAAGGCGGTTATCTTCCATGAAAGAGACGGGCCATGTATGATAGTTTTAGAGTATTAAATTCGGGTCAGGACAACAGACAGATACCCAGCAGAGGAGTTGTTGCATCAAGGCCCATCTTGGTTCTATCAACTGATGCCATGCCTAAACAGAATAGAACATGAAAAGTCATGCGATGGCAAGCTATAGATACTGAATTATATCCAGAGCCAAGGCATTTGGGCCTCAAGTTGGCCCCATTCACATTTGACAATCAAGCAGGCCCGTGCAACTACTGTGACTCAACCTCCCTATTCCTAAACTGGCCCATCTTCTCGCGCAAGTCTGCAAAAAGCGACTTTGGAAGGTCAGGGAGACCCGCCTCATAGGCGTCGATCTCAGGACGTAGCCATACCAGATCCATCTCGTCCGCCTTGATGACCTTGGACCGAAAGCAGACCTTCCACCCAAGGTACATGACGGGTGCAAGGATGATCATGGTGTACTTGGTCAAGAACGAATCTGCCGCAAAGTTTCCAGGAAGAAAGACTGTGTAACCCTGGACAAATGCAATGATAACGAGCATGACCAATGCAATCCAGGCGGAATATGGTTGGAACCAGCCACAGTAAGGAAGAGTCTTGCGGTCAACGCCCTGTGCCTTGCAAGCGCCGTGAAATCGGATGTATGTGATGCAAATGATGATGAAGTTGATGAGCCCGCCGCTGCTCAGCAGATTGATGAGCCAGTCTAGAACCTTGGAGCCTGAGTTTGAGACCTGAAGGAAGGAGAGCAGCGAAAAAAGAAGGGTGACCCCAAGGCAATAGTAAGGAACACCGCGGCTGTCGCAGCGGGTGAGGAACTTTGGCGCTTGACCCTCTAGTGCCATGCTATAGAGGTTTCGGGTTGCGCAGAATACATAGGTATTTCCAGCAGAGAAGATGCTCGTAAGTAGCAGGGCATTGATGATATGGGGCAGAACGTCGATGTTCAGGTTGCTCATAGCGATGACATAGGGGGAAGCCGACGCAGTTCCGGCGCCTGAGGCGGTTCCTTCGATAAAGGCAGTCAATTGGGGATCGTTGGAGGGGAGAATGATGCCGACACAGAGAGCTCCGCCGATGAAAAATGCAGCGAACCGCCAGTAAACCGTTTTGAAGGCGTTCTTGATGTAGACTCGGGGTCGTTCGGCCTCGGCGGCGATCATGGAGATGTACTCGGGGCCAACAATCACCAGCATTCCCAGCCAAATGGCAGCTAGGAATCCCTCGAAGCGCCCAAGGTCACCAGTCGTGATCCATTCGGCAAAAGGGCCAGGATTGCTCCAATATCGGAACCCGTAAGCATCGTGTTGGGGATTTCCTCCGACCATGGTGACGAAGGTGAAGCAGTATAGAATCGCAATGAGGAGGACCTTTCCGCTGGAGAGCCAAAATTCTGCCTCTCCGTAGTAGCGGACTGCGGTAACGTTGATGACGCTAGTCCAAGGTCAGTGTCTTCAGACGTGGTTTCAGTGGGTGTATTATTGCTTACGCATAAGTGGCAATGCAAGCAGCACAAACCGCTGCAACTGGAATATCATCTCTCCAATACCCCAGCACAACGTTGACAGCAGTAATCTCGAACGGGATGGATATGGCCTGGTAGCAGAAAAAATTGAAACCAGCCGAGAAGCCGAGGGCGTCGTCCACCCACTTGCCAGCCATACGGACGAAGCCACCGCTAACAGGCATAAGGGTACACATCTCGGCCATGGAGTTGTTGACGAGAGCTATAATGCAAGAATAGAAGATAAAGGCGAAAAGAAGACCGATTGGGCCCGCTTTGAACAAAGCTCCGCCGATGCTGACGAATAGACCAGTGCCGATGGAACCACCGATGGCAAACAGTTGGATCTGGCGGTTTCCGACACGGCGGTGCAAACCACCGTTGTCTTCTTGCACCTGACCGGACTGGACATCTTCATTGTCGACGGTGGTGACCTTTTTCTCGGCATGCGAGGTACTCATGATGGCATGTCCGGGTGGTAAAACTAAGAAGTGTGAGAGGTGGTGGGAGAGGGCGATGAACTACAAGAGTTGTTGACCGAGTAAGATCATATATATCTTGATTTGCAACCTTGCCAAGATGTCATTGAGGGATATGGCCAGTGGTAGCAAATAGCCTCCCGGTGTAAAGTAGTGCTACCAAATCATGCTTATCCATGCCCGCATGTCCGAAACGCTCGCCTGTCGTCTCAAATGGGTAAAAACCGTCTCTCCTAAACCACGGTCCCTTGCTATGATGGCCCCACCTTTAGCCATGGCGCGCTGGTTAGGCATCATGAGAGCTCTGTTAGCCTGGATGGTGGCAACCAACCCATAAAGCATAATTGGTGGACTAGCATGCGGTCGAGACTCGTTCCACCCGCGAGGAACATGCAGGTTACCCCAGGATTTGTCAAATCGGCTCCTGCACGACAAAGTCAAGATGATGGGGAAGCCCTGTTTCCCCCGGGATGTGACGCACCATGACTAGAGGCCGAGTTTGCGGAGTATCTCGGTTTGACAACTTGTAGGACTGTCTACTGCCAATAGAAGACACTGTTCTCCCCCAAATCTGACCATGAAGTCTCGAACCTGTGACCTGCTCTGACGCTGCACCAGCGCTGTATACACCGCCTGGTACTGACCGTCCGTGTTCTTTATCAGCAACCATGCTTAGTCCCCTTGTTACCTGAACCGTGCTCTTATCTAAGAAGTCAGTGAGTGGCGAGAGTGCGATACGTAAACATTGGGTCGGCCTCCGCTTAGTCAAGGGCCGTGGGTCGGTCTGCGCGTCTCGCCTCGATTAACTGAATGTCAAGAAATTTCCTAATCGGGATAATAGCCGCAAACACCCCAGGTCAAACTCAGGGTACTAGATAGACTATGCCCAAATCACTCCTCGTAGACTTGATCTAACCTCGGTACATCCCATTCCACTCTTTGCACCCCAGATTATGTTGGAGATACGCACCATGTTGGAACCAATGCGTGAATAGAGCTAGGGCGCGATTATTGCCTATCGCCTGTTGCAGATCATGATTAGTTGATGTAGGTGACGTGAAACATGGTCTTGCACGCCGAGTCTTCAGTGTCTGCTGAGAAAAGAGTCCGGATAATTCGGACTGGCTCCGTTGGAGATGGTCATTGTTTAGTCTGCAACGGCCAGACATCAAGGTCTGAAATACGAAACACGCATGTATGCCGAGATAAAATAGATGAAAAAAAAACAAAATGAAAAAAAAAAAACGATTTCACATATTGATCTAAGATGACACTATTTCTGGGGCTGCACCATATCAGAAAGCCGGTTGTTGCACCTATTTCCCTTGCCGACACGAACCAGCATATCCGTACATTTAAACCTCAAGCAACCTTAAAGTTGTTTGTCATTCCGTTTACTTGTCAACCCGAGTGAACTTGATCTCCAGGCGGTGGCCGGCGGGCCCCGCAAGGTACGCGTCTTCAAGCTTCATGCTTCCGTGGTCATGCAGCGAAGTCGTAAAGTTGGTGTATACACTTCCAACAACATTTTTCATAGCTTTGACTCGATGTTAGCATCCATTATAAGTTCACAGGGACCGGATCTCTGTTTTTTTTACTCACAAAAGTATGCGAAATTGCTTCCGATGCACATTCTGCCGCCGCTCCCAAACGCCCAGAACCACCGACGCATTTGGCTCAGTTGCTCAGGAGACGAATCAATCCACCTCTCAGGTTTCCACTCATCAGGCTCTGGGAAAATCTCGGGTGTACGATGAAGCGAGTACGCGTAGCATTGGACTGTTGTGCCGACCGGGATATTATCGTAACCTCCCAGAGAGCAAGGCTTTGGCACACGACGGGGCTGACCGCCGGGTACAGATGGGTACAGACGCAGAGATTCCAAAATCACGGCTTCGAGAAGCGGCAACTTGTCCATGACTTTGGGCTCGGGTAGCACCAGTTCCTTGCCGTCTGGAGGAGGGAAATGCAGCGGAGGGTCAAGCGTGAGGAGCTCCTGTCGAAGCTTCGCCTGTAGTTCCGGCCTTTGGGACATCTCGTAGAAACAGTATGTCAAGGTGTTTCCACTGGTCTCATGTGCTGCCGAGTTATGCGCAAACATGTCGCTAGCAATGTCCAGTCGCTGTGGGTATTGACGAGATTCGGCATGGAGTTCGCTCATGGCTTTGAGGGCAAGGGACATAACGACGGGCTTGTCCTCGTCACTCAGCTTGTCTTCTCCTTGAGCCAAGAGCTCCTGTGCCTTGTCGCACTTTTCAAGATTCCATTGCTCAATGTCGTGAAAACCACTGTCGACCTTTTTGGGGATGATGCCAAGCAACTTCATCCAACTGTTGAGTCGTGGAAACTCGTACTGCCAGAAGGTGTACGGAGCTGCAGCGAAGAATCCGTCAAGGTATAATCGTCTCTCCTTCTCGTCCTCGATCAAGTTACTGCTCAGTTTGCTTCCAAATTGCCAAGTGACAAATGAGTCCATCGAGTACGAGTAGAAGAGCTCAAGCACTTCAAGAGCCTCATTTCGCTTTGCTGCGGCGTCGATTTTGGGTAGCAGCCTGCCAAACAGGATCTTCTTCATCGAAGCTTGGCTTGTGGCATCGGCAAGGATAAAGGACTTGGAAAAGGTACCGGAAATGATTCGTTTGCGGGCCGAGTGCGTGGCATTGTCTTCAAAGGTAAAGATGTTGTGAGTACTGAGTAGGATCAAGGTTAGTGCAGGAACTTGAGCGTGGTCAAGAGGGGCCATACCCGTAGTTGGCGAAGCCTCGCCAGTAGAACTCAGTCTTGGGGAATCCTCCGAGGTAGACCTGCTTCAAGCCTCCCTCGAAGCAATTGAGACTAACCAGGCCTGGTGAAAGTCGCAGGGCCTTGCCTTTGGCCATGTGGTTCTTGTAGACGAGCGTGTTTTCCCGATGAGCGAGCTTCGCCCACCAGAGCCAGAAGGGGGCGACATGGCAACTCCAATGCGGTGCTGGTATCTTGGCAAGTGGTGACAAAAACGCGGGTTTGATGATTCTTTCATAGACAATGACCAGCAAGACCAAGGCTGCGGCCACGGCCGGTATGTTGAGTGAAGTCATTGATGGTGCCAGGCTCGAGTCGTTGAAGCAGCCAAACTCGTTCCAACTTTATCTAGCAAGGACGCCAAGGTCGAGTACCGAAATTTGAAGGAGGCTGAGAGAGGAATAATCGAGGTGAACATCTGTATAGCAACTCCCAAGCTCTTTAACTCTCAATGAGTAGATGAGCTGCAGTCTTCGCCTAAGAGCCCAAAGAGGCAAGTGGGGTGTGCGGAGAAGAGATTGACGCTGGCTTCGCAGCAAGAATTCCTTCTTGCTCAGACAGATTACCAACATCCATATAATTATTTCAAGTAAGTCGATTCGAGTCTGGAAGGGAAGGTCGGCTTCCTTTTCCTTGTCGGGAAATTCCAGAAGTAGGCGACTTAGTTCCGGTTTCATTGACAGAAGAAAGCATCTTTCCACCCGACCCATTCTGACATAAAACACACCTCACCATCTCTGTCCAGGGCACAACCATTGCAGTCATCGTCAACGCTCCTAAAACGGAAAATAACGACAGACTCCATTTCGGACAGAACAGTTATGGCTACTAGTACTCGCAAAACTATCGCCGTCGTGGGCGGAACGGGTAACCTTGGAAGCTCGGTGGCGCGATCGCTTCACGACAACCCTGACTTCCATGTCAGAGTCTTGTCTCGTGATCCCACGGCTGAAAAGGCACAAGTTCTGGCCAAAGACGGCATTGAAGTCGTCAAATGCGACAATTGGAAGACAGATGACTTGGAGCGAGCCTTTACCGGCTGCTGGGGCGTCTTCATTAACATCGACTCAGATGCTCCAGTATAATCCCCGTGCAGCTTATGCCCATGTTGAACGACACTGCTGACATGATAACAGAACTTCAAAAACAGGATTGGTCCCTCTGAGTTTGAAATGGGCAAGATCATCATAGATGCGGCCGCCAAGACTGGTGTCAAGCATGCGGTGCACGCGTCACTCCCAGCGGCGTCCAAGCTGACAAACGGCAAAGTTCCAGTTCTCGCCTTTGATGGTAAGTGACCGTCTTAAATGCGTGGACATTTCCAGTTAACAAATAATTTCAATAGACAAGGCAGCCATCTCAGAGTACCTTCTTGGGCCAGGCA
This sequence comes from Fusarium sp. MBC 441, assembly GCA_030779165.1. Classification (NCBI taxonomy): domain Eukaryota; kingdom Fungi; phylum Ascomycota; class Sordariomycetes; order Hypocreales; family Nectriaceae; genus Fusarium; species Fusarium sp. MBC 441. Next base: position 79,219 of record JAPFTC010000450.1, read on the forward strand.
AGTTTGAGACCGCCTGCATACTCAGCGCAGGCTGGTTCTTGGAGAATGCCTTTGACCCCAAGTACACGGCCGCATTTGGAGGCTTTGCTACGATACCAGATGCCGAAGGATTTCTCACATATCGCGTGCCTGCAATGGGCAACAACCCCGAGTCTGTTCCGTGGCTGGCAGTAGCCGACGACTATGGCGACTTTGTCCATGGCGTATTTCTATATCCCGAGAGATGGAACCGTCAATACATCCACGGCGTATCTGAGTCTGCATCTTTCGCCGAGCTGACAGCCAAGTTCCAAAAGCGTGAGTACTTTCCATTAGCTACACACGATATTGATGGCCATGAGTTACTAATTGTTTCTTTCTACAGTGACTGGCAAGCCAGCCAGACATGTGGAGATTCCCAAAGGAGGGTTGACCGCTACAACGGCTTCCAAGACGACTGAAGTGAATGGACTCTTTGACTTGATGCAAGAGATCAAGGGAAACTTCTTCAATGGCATCCCGACAAAGCATGAGGATGCCCGCGTTCTCAAGGAGAATGCTTCCAAAGCTCGTCGATCCGATGGGGTGAAGGCTCAACCTATGACCATAGACGAGTTCTTTGTAAAGTATGCGAAATAAAGGCATACTATGGCTGTCTTGTAGATAGAACTACCAGTTGAGTAGACAGCTACTCGATTCATGACTGGGGCATTTTGGTGCTACATTGCTGAATCGACAGTAAACGTGTCTTGGCTGATCTAAACAGGGCACACAACATTGAGGCAAAACTCTACATTCTACTCTCTTTTTCACGGCGGCTTTTTGTATCAGATACAATACGGCCACCTCAATTATTAGTTCGAATGATGAGATCGTTAGCCATATGTATTATATCTTCAAAGACAAGTCGACGAGAGGCCGTCTGTCACAATAGCAAAAGACACAGGTATCAATACATGACGGCATCAAAGCCCAACACTGTAAAACACCTGAACGGTCAACTCAAGAGAAGCCTTGCTTCTGTTGTATCATCTTCCACTGACTCCTATATACGATAGAGAGCTCGTCCCGTCCAGACCATCCTTCTGTCACAGTGAGTGCGCCCTCAGATGAGCGTCACCGGGTTGCTATCAATAAAGACAGCGACATTTGCGAAATCCGGACCAAACTCAAAGTCGACTGTAGTTCCCTTCTTCAGATATATGAATTGCCCCTTGGTCAAGGTGAATGTCTCTCCTCCGTGAATTGCCAACTTGATCCACCCCTCGGTTACGTAGAAGAACTCGTCGCACGGATAGGTGAGTGTTGCTGTCCCTGTTTCTTTGGCAGCTCCCGCGACAATCTTTCCGTCTGCCGAACGATACAGAACTGACTTGGAACCAGCATATTCGGGGAAGGGCTCCCAGGGGAATGAGTTCCATGTGCCGTAGGGGACATCCGCTGGAGAGTCGGAGCCTTGGCTGTTGGGTACAGAGGGGGGCATGGTAACAGATGGCGATGTTTGCTGAAATTTAATGCGAGTTTTGCGGCAAAGAACAGGTTTTTGGGTTCAATGGACGGACTGAGGTTGTTTTCGAGGGCTCAAATGAAGACAGCTGCACTCAAGGCTAGATAAAGGTAGGGGGCAGCATGAGGGCATGAACAGCCTCGGGCGCGGTCTTTCATGACTTCGCCAATGAGCTAAATTCGGCAAAGTGTCTTCTGCAGCTGAAGACTACCATCTTTTCCCCAACTCAAGATTGACGATATGGAGGGTTAGGAGCTCCCTCCCGTTGGTTACACCTTGGCATCGCGTATCCTCCGCATTCGGCAAACGGCGCTAATGCGACTCGGCTCAGCCTCTAGATCCGCCTAGGCCCAATCGCGATGCCTTGTCACATCGGCTAATAGGCCATGACATCTTGTTGAATCCAAACTTTTATGACTCGCTCCGTATTTTCTGTGGTCCCGTGCTATCGTGCAACAAAACGCGTTTCACAGTAGCAAGCGTTGAAAATGGAGTTGAAGGAGCCGGGGTCAAAATACCCCAGATTTGTCAACAATGGGAGACCCACAAGTTGGGTCCAAGTTCAGCCAATCGGACTCAATCGGAATTTTTACCCACGCGGCCCAGATACGCACGGGGCACTCAGATAAAGCCCCGAGATCAGCCAATCCACCTTTTGCTTGGACTGTATAAGCGCTACCCTAAAGTTCCAAAAGCACGACCCGATTTCAAGTTAAGCCAGCCGAAATAGTGATGCTAACTGCTATAATGATATAATTCTTCTTTTATTTATGTTTAAAGAGATGTTAACTAAGTAGAGGTGGGTTTTGTTTTTCTAAGCCGCCTTGATGCTCGGGAACCTGATCTCTGTCTTGCGTCGCCGCCACCTAAAAAGTTGAGTAAGAAACCAAACAATTCACAAAGCATTTATTGCGGCACACATTCCCCATCAAGTGAAGGTCACGTGTCAGGCACCTCATTATCCCATGAGCGCCCACAAGGCTCCAAGTCGTACCTTGCCCCAGTGTTATGTCATTAACGGATGCATGCTTTTCCTGGTCGCATGACTGCTAAGGCCTTAGCATGGCGATACTTTGTTCTCAAGCGGATGACAGTGACGAAGCATCGCTGCCACTGAGACCTCTGATTGGACCCAACCCCCCTTTGTGACCTGCTTGGAGCGTTGTGGGCACTGATGTGTGTTTGACATTCTCTTCCTTTTCTGTCGCACAGAGGCGAGACATTACAGCACCAATTGGGTTGACAATTGTGGCGCTAAGTGCGGCGCAATAAAGGCCCTTATTGATGTTATAATACTATGTCTTGTTCGCTCTAGAATAGAAATTTCGTATCGCGTAGCTGAGGCCTAGTTTGCACCGCGATTGGCGCTGTAATTGATGCTAGAAGTGGCGCTGTACCTGGTGTCGCAATTGGCGTGCATTGATTGATGAGGCTATCACGAGATGGCTTTTGGCTGTGCTAGCTTCAGAGAGTGAAGGTTAGTCTGCTTATGTAATATCACTCACACAGCATTTCTGATTTCACGTGACCTTACACGTGGCTGGAGCTGCGCATGCCTCTGAGACCCCCTAAGTAGAACTTGGTACTTGACTTTCGACTGGCTACTTTGGATACAAAAATCTAACTCGATGTTGTTTTGAATAGAGAACCTTCCACAAGCTGATCATAAATATTGCTCCGCTTCTATTCAGCCTGAGCTTCTGGGTCGCTTCTGGCGCCCGGGTAGGTGATCCAGTACCACGTCTCGCCGACGTCGCTAGTAACATCAGTGCATTGGACTTTAAGACCCAGGTGATGGAGCTAGTAGATTGAATGAATTTGGCTACGCCCAAACCTACTGTAGTCGCATCGACATGAAGACTTTCAGACATCGAACCCATGGCTTCGGCGGCAAGTTTGGAGGATGTATCGACTAGTTTGCTCACGGGCTGATGCTTTTGCTGGTTCGGCCAGGGCGAACGAAAGGGGATGAACGGAAACCGCCCGATCATGATGCTGCTAAGGTCGACCGAGTCTGGTGAAGAGGAACGCCGTTGTTGGATTCTTCGAACTGGCTAGGTTGTGTGCCTGGCACCTTGCGTGCTGTACAAATGGAGAAACACGCATGTCACTGGACCTCACACGCTGTTTATCCATTTCTGGCTATCTCTCGAGCCGCAGACGGGGCGTTATGCACTTACTAACCGGTCCATCAAATCCTGTCCATGCAATATCTGGCCCTGTCTTGTCAAAGTAGTTAAGTGGTCCCGGCGGGCCCCTCGATTCGGCGCCGAATCGGGTAACTGAGGGGGACACTAAAGCGTGAATCAGATCGTGAGACATACTTAAAATGACAGGCCCTATTGGATGCCAAGAATATTTGGAGAAGAGATAGCATCACGCGATAGATTCGGCTCGATTCTACACGGTCGGGAGTTGCAAGTCGCTGGTGATCTTGACCCAGCACAGCTCATCTTTGTGAGTAAATTATTTGGTCAGGCATGCCATTCGCCATTTCTCTTATTCATGCCATACCTTACTTGGCTTAAAGGATTTCATGAATCTCCTACGTAGTATGAGTTCCAGGCTGCCCGGCCTACCGACTACCCCAGATTGTATGCATCCTGACGCAAGCAACTAAACTACCGCGTTTTCAGCCGAACGAGCCCTCCATGCCCATGTCAGATGTCCTTCGCCTCCAGTTACTGGGTCTTGGGGCATGGGGACGTTTTTGATCAGCTGCCACATGTCTTCATTATCTCTCAGAGGCTTATCTCCGTTCTCGGATATCCACTTGGGTGAGCCCTTTCTCGCCGTCAGCTCTAGCAATGGCCATGGATGATGGAACAAACCTCGGGAAAGAAGGACAAGTATCTGTAGCGACCCTCATCGGAGACGTTGGAATGACCCGTCCCGGCGGGGTGTACGATAACGTCACCTTCTCTAAGCGTCAAGAGGAGCCCCAATTGACTCGACGCCTCTGACTCAAGTGTCTCCGCATCATCGAGCTTTCCAACTCCCATGAGCACTTCAGACGACCCAGATAAAATGGCTATAGGAAAACGTCAAGTCGCGGCCGATACACACCTCCAATGAGGTAGTCACATACCGTAGCACTCATGTACGTTGGGGTGAAAGTGACGTCTGTAAACGGCTGGCCACACAATGCCCTGGAAGGAGGATTAGAAACAGTCTGTCACCCGAATTGTTGGTCAATCCACTTACAGCTCTGAGCCAGCCGTTCTTCTCAATCCACTCCTGCGCGGACTTCTCTGTTCGCGGACTGGGAAGCACATTCCTGTAAATCAGCACCGGCATCTTGTTATTAGGACAGTACTTGGTAGCCGGTAAGACGTACTGCTCCGGCGGAGCAATTGCGGTCATCTCTGTGGAGGCCATGATGGACTGTGCTGGCTTGCTATCGTTCTCAATCACGCGATAATCATGATGCTCTACAGGTGCTTCAACCCTTGAAATACTCCCATTCAATGTCCATGTGACGCCGTCTTGCCTTCCTCAGGATATGGTGTCTATGAGAAAGCTGCCTGAAAGGGTTCCTTCGCAGCTAGTCCCCTTTTTCTGTCGTGCTATGACGTGCAGCAACACCTTCAAACGCGGGGTATTGATGGACCGCGAGGTCGGTCATGTGTAAGAATCACCTGGCTAGACTGATAAGAAGCCGTCGCGTAGAGGCCTGAATAGGCAAGTGTCTGATTCTTTGAGTCGTGCAGATGCGGGGTCGTGGATAGCGCCGGCCGGCATCGGGGCTTCGGCATGGAGGGGCTCATCCATGGCAGTTTGCAGGCATCGATGACAATACCTTATTGTGACATTGCTCTGTTTCTACAACCTCAGACCATCTTTTACCAGAATTAGAAGTCATCGAATGACCATGGCCAGGTTCAGGGTCCGCTTTGCCCCTGACAAATTCACTCCCAAACAACTTCCCCAGGAGGCGGTCAAGCCGAGGAAACAGGCGCCACCGCGACGGTTCTACAGATGCCGGTACCCATGCCGCGAGTGTAGGCAAAGTCGTTCGAGATGCGACGAGACATACCCAGTCTGCCTTCGTTGCTCGCGCAAAGGCATTGTGTGCCACGCTGCTGCAAGGGAACAGCAGTGGCAGATCCATCTCCCTGCTCTGACTCTCACTTCGGGCCATCATGTCTCATCTCTCTTACACGGCCAAAACGACAATCAGTTGTTGCAGTACTGGCTAGAAAAGACGAGCCGAATATTGGTGGCTTGCGATGATGAGAACCCGTTTGCCTATCCCATCGTCGAGCATCTGTCCACCAGCCAGTCTATGTTGCACATCATCAAGTGCATCAGCTCGGCGCACCAACACTTTTTCCAACCAGGCCAGGTCCAAGATAGTCTTGAACAAAGGATAAAGGCCATTGGAGCGCTCCGAGGAGAGCTGAGCATGGGCTCTCAACAACTTCACACTCTTTTCCTCTCTATCTACCTACTCGGCATATCGTCATCCTTCCTCGACCACAAGTTACAAGACTATGGTCATGAACACTTAGAGGCGGCGAGAACAGTCATAAATCTCATACTGGCCGAGGAAGCATCTCACAAGCATCCAATGACGCGTCTAGTCGTCGGCACCTTTGTGTACTGGGACATGTCTTGCGCGTTCTTGAGCCAGACGTCCAGCAATCCTATACACAATTTTGAGGGGCCTCTGTACACCTTCATTTTCGAGGAGCTGGCTGGGTTCTTGCACCCCACTACCGGGCCCTGCACTGGACTGTTCTACATTCTCTGCACGCTGGGTAGATACATTCGCCACGTCTTATCGGGTGGTACTCGAGATTCCGACCTGGAACTCATCCTCGAGGTGAAGCTCTTAGCCTGGGAGTTTCCCGACCCTGAGCCTTCTATAATGTGGGTTCAAACAGCTGAAGCTTTTCGTAAACACGGCTTGATCATGCTTTGTCGCTTCTGCTATCCGCAGAGCTTGGCTCTATGGGAAGACTGGACCAATATCGACGAACAATGCGCAGATCGAAATATCGACCAATTGACCCAACAATACGCAATTGACATCATGACTTCCCTTTCTGCCATACCTCTGACCTCAACATACCTGGCTCTTCAGCCCATACCACTGTTGACGGCCGGAGCGGAGTTGGCGGTAGAGGATAGTCATCTCCGAAACGAGAGCAAGTCTAGACTACTAGCCCTGTATAGCTGCAGTAGGATCCCAGCAAACCTAGTAGCAGCGAAGTTGTTGGACAGACTCTGGCAACTCAAGACGGAGGGGGGTAGCGTAACTTGGCCGGAGCTTCTGATTCAGGATGATATGAAACTGCGTATTGGTTGAGTTTTAGTGAGGAATTTGTCATAATAGTTACAGTTGGGCTAGTCGATCAAACCTGGGTTTCTCTTAGTTCTATCTAAGCTGGGGTTCGACCCTAGTGATTGCCAGTCCTGAGCATGGTACTAGTATCTTCAGCTAAGTGTATGGTACCAGCAAATCAGCTTGCGACCGTTACAGCACTGAACCATGATAAATGAGAGGAATCGCCTCGAATGAGCCGGGAAGGGAAAGGGGTTCTTGGCCTAAGATGGCGCGTGCATGTGACTACCTTTCTGCGTTGGACGGTTGGCGAGTAGTGAGATAAGGCAGCGAGACTTGCCTATCTTGGTCAATCGGAGACGGACCCCACACATATCGGCCCAGAATCTTTCTTCTGACAGGTCCTGATGTGATTCGGTGTGTTCTCCTGTCCGTCTTTCCGCCGCGCGTTGCCATATGGCGCCGCGAAGTGTTCCATTTCGGCAACGGCTCAAGGTGGGATGGCTATCGCGGACGAGGACTAGAATAAGACTAATGTGATATGCTGAGAGCCTCCAAACCTTTATAAAAGCTTTGCTTGAGGATACAGACCATCGTGCATTCAACTCCGTCAACACAAGCTGATCTCCATCACGACGGCAACCATGTCTTTTCACAACCCCCTACAAGATCAGGCCATTGATCAGCCACGACCAATCAAAGTCATATGTATCGGCGCTGGCTTCTCGGGAATTTTGACAGCAATCAGGTTTCCGCAACGAATTCCTAACCTCGAGTTAATCATTTACGAAAAGAACGACGATATTGGGGGGACTTGGTATGAGAACACGTGCGTATCCCATTGAATTGACACTTGTGTAACCAACTAACTGTTTGAAGATATGCCGGCGTTGGTTGCGGTAAGAAATCATACACTGGATGACCGAAGTAATATGTTAACCTAGTAACTCAGATGTTCCATCTCATGTTTATCAGTACTCATTTGCCGGCAACCCCAACTGGTCAAAGTTCTATGCCGGTGGTGCAGAGATTCAACAGTATCTGAAAGATGTCGCTTGGCGTTACGATGTTGAGAAGTATGTTCGTCTGCAACACCACTTCGAGAAGGCCGATTGGGATGAAACCACACAGAAGTGGACTGTCACGGTCAAGGATCTCAAGAACAACACCGTCAGTCTACCATCCCACTATCGAAATGACCAAGTTCTCTAACAAACTCCAGACTGTGACAGACATCGCCGATATCCTTATTAAAGGAACTGGTATTCTCAACAAGTGGAAGTGGCCCGAGATCAAGGGCTTGCAATCCTTCAAAGGGTCACTCATGCACACAGCAGGTTGGGATCCTAAGTTTGACTGGACTGACAAGAGAGTGGCATTGATTGGTGCCGGGTCGAGCGGAATCCAAGTGCTACCTCACATCCAGTCAAAGGCGAAGCACATCTTCCACTACATGCGAGGCAAGACCTGGATCAGCCCTGTTGGGTACGCGGCGGAGATCGGTGGAGGCGCAAACAGAGGTATGTCTATGAATTTTCCCTGCCGGAGTGAGTTATCTAATCTTATAAAAAACAGACTACACCGCTGCGGAACAAATGGATTTTGCCAACAACCCACAGACATACATGGAGTATCGCCACATGGTCGAGGGTGTCATGAACAAGGGCCAACTATCTACATTTCTCGGCTCTGACGTCCAAAAACAGTTCTGGGAAGAATCCGACGCCTTTATGCGACGGAAGCTAGAGAAGAAGCCCGAGATCTATAAGTCCCTCATCCCCAATTTTCCTCCTGGCTGTCGCAGATTGACACCAGGCCCAGGATATCTGGAGGCTTTGGTTGAAGACAACGTCACTTTCATAGGAGCTGGGATCAAGGAAGTGACGGCGAATGGGCTTTTCGATACCAACGGAGGGTTTCACGAGGTCGATGCTATCATCTGCGCGACTGGTTTCGATTAGTGAGTTTACGTGCGTCACATGTCTTGCAATAACTGACCGTGGGCAGTTCCTGGAGCACCGAAGAGACGCCCATCACAGGTCGTGGCGGAATCACCCTTGGGAAAATGTGGGATCCATGCCCTGAAGCATACATGGGAGTGACGGTGCCCAACATCCCCAACTTCTTCATGTATCTTGGGCCAGCTGGTGCACCCGGCTCTGGAAGCTTCATCACCATGCTTGAGTTTGTGGTTGACTACATCATCAAGTGTGTCAAGAAGTTACAGAGAGAGTACATATCGTCACTTGAGCCTACGTGAGTTCACGCATCGACCCTTCAAGCTCGTTGCTAATTCCGGCAGTATGGATGCCCATGTCGACTTTTGCAAACAAGCCGACAAGTACTTTGAGAAGACTATTTTCACCTACCCGGTAAGTCAATCCATTTGAGTTTGTATGTTGAGATTGACTGTTGCTAACAAGACCCTTTGCAGTGCAAGTCTTGGTTCAAGCGAAACAGCGAAACCGGGCGAATTGTAGGCATCTGGCCGGGATCGTCTGTCCACGCGCAACAGGCAATGGAGAACCCACGCTTTGAGGACTTTCGCTATGTCCGCATGCCAGAGGTGAAGCAGAACAGGTTTAACTGGTTTGGAAATGGTCTCACCGTTGCACAGGAGAAGAGGGAGAAGACAACTCAGTATCTTGATGATGTTGACATACCCCCCGTTATCAACCATGGTCCAAGGCCTGAAGTCAACGGAGTGTCGGCTGACAAGTCTTCAAGTCTGGGTAATGAGTTTCCTGGGCTGGTCTGACATAGAAAGTTCCTTCGTTTTGCCACCCTTATTTCTTCAATAAACATATTGAAAGACTACCTCGAGTTCCAATACCTACACACTCAAGCAATGATCAACTACTGGTTCTTCAAAGTCTGTGCCGCCTGGGAAAGAAAGTCTCCGACCTAAACCAGGGTATTAGTCTAAGATGTGGGAGCTATTGTCCACGAGTAACATACCTTGTGGAAACAGGTAAGGTTGGACTTGGCATCCTTGACTGACTGTCCTATGGTGTAGTCGTACGGTTGGCCATTGAGCTTATCCCTCGCTGGGATCTTGAGAGAATTGATGGTGTTTTGCTCATTGTCCGGGAGAGTGGCCATGTAGGCCAAAAACTCATCTGTTGCCGACCGACTCGGCGCAGCGTTCTCGGTCTGATCAGCCAAGAGTATGCTCCCAAGCGCCTCGACTCGACGTATGGTTTCAGCTCGTACCCCTTGCTTCAGTTGACTCTGGGCCAGCTGTATGGGCTTGAGTCGGACTCCGAGCGGATGCGAGAGAATGTTACGGATGTCGGCTTCAGTGAACATTTCCTTACTCAACGGGTTCCTCATGACCCCATCGTTGACTGCTAGCGCTTGAACCAGTTCTTCCATATCCCAAGCATAGTTGTCTTCAGATACGAAGAAGTTCTCGGCGGGAATGTCTTCGACCTTGTCCCCGAGCATGGTTTCCGAGTTGACGTACTTCTTCTTCAGGTGCTTCCGCTCCACCAAGGCGAGAGCATCGGCGATGTATCTTGCCATGTTCTCGGGTAGGGCTGCATCTAAGAGAGTTTTGCGCTTTACCAGTCTATCCCGAATGGATTCAAGGCTGGCAGAGGTCTCCTGTGAGGACGCCCATGTAATGACAGCCTCGAAGTCTTGGACCAAAAGCTCCTGGGCCTTGTCGCGATTTGTCGCAATGTTTCTTGCTGATTCTCTCACCGAAACAGGTTGTAGAGAATGGATGGCCTTGCTGATCTCCCCACGGCTTATGTGCCCAAGGTTGGTCATGGCTTCTTGACATTCTTCGATGCCCTGCAGCCCAGAAAGATGCATGGTGCCAGAAAGTTCGTGCTTGAGATGTTCCGCTTCAAGCATCAGCTGTTTGTAGTCGCCTAGAAGATCCGTGTTTCTGCTGCTGCTGGCTGTTGTCGATGTTTTCCGAGGCTGTGCGTGTTTACGTCGCTGAACCCCATTACTACTGCTACTGCTGGATGCGGCTCTGATTGTATCTTGTCCCGCTTGAAGGCAGCGGCGAGCCACGGCATTGTCAGGATCTAGTTGGAGAAGGTGGCTAGCTGTTTCACGGGCAAGATCTGCATTGGCCCACGGCTTAATATGGATGCACCAAGGTGGACAGAGACGAGTTATTCTCGTTCTCCTCTAATATTGAGTTCATCATACCTCTTTCATTCTTGGACTCCCATGCTTCAATGATTCTTTCCAGAATATAGACACTCCCTGGTTGTTGATCCAGCATGTCATACAGGAGGTCAATGATGCTCGACTCGGTGGACATTTCGGCAACTGTGGTGGCAACTGATAAGACCAAGGAAAGAGGAACATCTGGAGGTGCAGGCACTGCCTCTTTCTCTTCTCTGAACTAATGCAGAACGCCATACGCCCTGCTTTGCTGGGCTTATTGAGGGGTGTAGGACTTGCATATGTGGCTGTCACTGGCGAGTACTGGTACCTAAGCCCGGAGCCTCGATCTACACTACACTACTGCGGGATATAGGAATAACCATTAAACGAGAAGTTGGGCGAACAGAGAATGGAAATTACAATTCGATAATGAGCAGCGCATTACTAGGTCCTGCTGGGCTTGGCTCTAGTGGCCGGCGAGACCTAGCATTCATTCTTGTCGTTGTTGCTACGGGCCGCCTTGCCCCGACCTCTTCAATCAACCTAGATTTGCTTATACATTATACCCAAGATGCGACGTATGATCAAGTCTCTTCGCAGATCCAAACGTGCACCAGACCCTCAGCAAGATCCCGAACTTGAGATTGCCATTGAAGCACCGCCAATCCAAGCCTGCTGCGAGCTTCCCGCGGCACCGCTAACCGAGACCGGAGAGCCAGAGCTGCCGCGAATACCTTTCTATTACGAACTACCTGAAGCACCGCAAATTGTAGAAGTAGAGCTGCCACCATCTCGACCCCCTTGCGACGTCCCCGAAGCACCGCCCAGACCGCTCACGCCTACTGCTGATCGACGATGTTGGCGGGACCAAGTCATCGCGTCCTCGCTGACCACCTTTGTCGCCCAGGAACAGGGCCTCCTGCGGCAGCGCGATGTTGACCAGCTTGCGAGTGCGACGAGGGGGTATCTGAACAGCTGGGAGGGATACCATGCCGGACAAGGCAGCGACCGTGATACTATTCTGCTGGATCTCACGGCTGACTGGGGTCGAGATTCGGACAGCGCCGTGGCAACGCTGGCTTGCATTGGCTTCTTGTCAGCATCTGAGGCTTCAAGCCAGTTGGTATCTCTAATCCATCTTGACCCTGCGATGTACTTGCGGTGTCTCGCTGTTGCTGGTAGATTTAGGGCAGGCCTCATCCGCGAGGATGAAGCGAAGGCGATCCAACAAATCCGGCGGTTGCAACCCCAGTCTGGCATCGGCATTGAGCATCTCGAAAGCTTTCTGGACGCCTTCACCACTTGTCGTCCGTCCATATTTCTCCCGGACGAACTGATACAAGACTGGCTAAGCAATAATGGCATCATAGACCGTCTGGATGCTCAAGTCGTCATCCACTGGGAACAACAAAGACTGCACACCACTTTCCGGCTTGTACGATGCATCGCGATCATTTGTAGCTTGCCTGGTGGCCCAGACATGTGTAGCGGCTGGAACGGGCCCTTCTGGCAGGCTTGCCTGTGCTGGGTTCCAAACACAGAGCGACTCCTCCAGTGGGAGTCAGGTTGTCTCTCAGACACACAGAAACGTCAACTATCGACACTCATCAACCTTGACGGGCCTGATACCGCAACGTGTCGAGAGTCATGCTTGCGGCTATCAGACCCAACTTCCTTTTCACGAACTCAGGTTGAGCCGCAGACGACAACCAGTCTTGAACAGATGTTGGTCCTTCTGTCACGTTCAGAACGTGTTGGGACTAACACTGTTGCCTTGTTCATTTATCTCTTAATTGAGAACCCCGCAACTCAGTCCTCGTTCGATTTCCTCAAAAATGCCCTCGATCAAAGCGGCTCTGAGGAGTCTCACCGGACTATCCTCAACTTCCTGCGGTCGCAGCATAATGAAAACCTGGACATTTGCAGTCAGATGATTGGACTTTCGAGCCTTCTTCCCTTGCTAAGCTCAACAATGCTTCCCGATAGTATCGGGAATCCAGCTACTGGGATCCCACAGGTCATGTCAGCAGCCCAGCGCGAATTTCTGGATCAGCTCGACAATGGCCCAGGCGACTATGTCGGTATGATCATTCTGGCCTTTGGCAAGGCAATCTTGGCTGCGAAAGCGGTACATTCAAACTTTCCACCGGAACTTCTGGAAATGGTACGCAGGTTCCCTGAACGGGATGTAGCGCAATCTATATTCGAGCGGCTTGAGGATGCTGCCCTGAGCAAGTCTAGGCATTGTTCAGCGCTGAAGTCATACCTGGTTTCTAGCCTCGGCGGCTGTACCGAGTTCGCTGTGAGGGATGTTGACCTCACTGATATACAGCTCGAAGTCAAGTTCTGGAAGAGCTGTCCAGATGCCCACAGGCGGGACTTGGCGATGATTCTGGCCAGTATCAAGCGTCTGGACTATAAGACATATGTCACCTGTCTTGGGTCCGTGATCCTCGAGAAGGATCAGTTCATAAAGGAGCTACGCGTGACGCTCATGGACAAAGATTGGGGAGCATGCGCTAAACTCATATCCTACGTTTCTCTTCGGCGAAGCCTCGGCCAGTTTTCGGCCGACTGCTGGACGATGCTAGTTTTTGCATTCATTGAAGAGAATGGTTCTTTTTCGACCGAGGGGAAATCGCACATGAAAAACATGGCTCAATGGCTCAGCTTTATCCAAGACCTCGCTAAGCTGACTGTGCCAGTTGCGCAAGCACAGCTACGAGATTCTGGAGATGGCATCACTCGGCGACGACTCACCTGGTGGCAGACTTTGTCTGGGCATGTCACAGCGCTACTGTCAATCGAAAACTTAGTCAAGGGGTTTGAAGATGTCGAATGGATATTTCTTACCGGCGAGGAGGCAGCACTTCTCACCTTGATTGAACATGCTGAGAAGGGCAAAGACATGCCCAATATCAGTCGGCTAGTCATCTGCCAACTCAAAGCGGATGGAAGCAATCTCGTGCTTGTGTCAACTATGCTGCACTCACTAACAGAACTCTCTCAACACGGCGCGGCCATCTTGCAAATGATGTTGACGAGAGCGGTGGAACAGCCACATTGGACAAACCTATCACTGGCGGCGGTGTGCAAAGCTTGGCTGAATAGCCCGCTCCCGACAAATTTCGACAAAACAGTCTTCAGAATGATGAGGGAGAACCTCAGACCAATCCCACCCTTTACTCGCAAAGCCGCATTGTCTTTGATCGGTCAGCTGGTAGGCGAGCATGACTCCCTTGTTGAACGTGCCGCTCAACTGGAGACGTCGCGGTGGAATCTCAAGAGAACAGATGCAAGAGGGCATTCAAAGCTGCTCCACGAGGCAGGCATCAAGGATACAGCTTTTCGAGCCACAGGGCAAGGCGTTCCTGCTGAACTGGCTGACGCAGTCGAGGAGGTCGCACCAAATGAGTACGAGTTGTCATTCCCACTGACGGGACTCAATGAGCTTCAACGCATGGCACGAGGTGTTCCACATGGGGCTCGACTGCTTGTAGTTCGAGTTTGCCTCACATCATCTAGGGGCTTCTGTGTTCACTACGCCCCGAACGATGAAGCCCCGGCAAATCGGCATCAGTACTGGAAGAAGAGTTCCAACACTCCAGATCGACCTATCTGTGGAACGAAACCATCACTCTTTACGTACTGCCTTTCTAGAAATCTCCACCGACTACTAAAGAGCCCCCAGACCATCTCGGCAATACACAGTAGCATTGAGAAATGGGTTACTACATCGCCGACAACGTGCGGTGTGTGTGGCGCTCTTATCAGCGTAAGACTGTGGAAAACCGCCGCGTGCTCGCAGACCTGTTCGATACGGTTTCGGCGGGCACCCTTGGAAGCCCGTCTTCACAATCTGATGGTTGACCCTCTATCTATGGACCTCTTGATCTCAAGCGTGTATGCTGCCGCTCTTGACGGATCTTCTTTGGACTTGCTTCCAGGCTGCCCCGTAGCCAAAGCCTCGTTGCCTACTATCATCAACTCTCTGCCCTCGATGGAAACTCTGGCTAGAGCTCCCAATCTTTCACAAGCCCTACAAAATAGTCGTTATGCGGTGGATCAGGAGAGACTACTCTCGTGGCTGTGCCTGAGCTTCAGAGGCTTTCTACGGAGTGTCCCGAGCGGGTTTGTGATCCCGAGTATGCCACAGACGCAGCAATTCCTCCTCATGAACTCACATCATGAGCGAGAGAAAGCATTTGAAACTCATCTGGGTGCTACTGCCTCTGCTGGCAGTGGACCTGTCTTCCATGGGACGAGTATTAGCCGGCTGTACCTCATTCTATCAGCAGGCCTGAAGAACGTGAGCAACACGCCGCTGATGCGCCACGGTGCAGCTTCTGGCCCTGGGGTTTACTGCGGGGACGAACAGGCCACCTCTTTGGGGTATTCGCAGGCTATAGGTAACAGCTGGAGCAACAGTGCCATCGACCAGCAGATGCGGGTGATGCTGGGCTGTGAGCTCGCCAAGTATCCTACGGCGAACACACCAACCCATGTCGTCACGGACGAGACTAGAGTTCTGGTGCGGTATGTGTTTTTGCTCCCAGCAAACTACCACACTCCGCCGCGTCGGCATGTGGTACCTGCTATGAGCACTGCGTTCGCTATGCTTAGATCAGGGAGGGCAACCTAAATTTCGTGGCAACTAGCCGTCCAGAGGTCTCAAAGAGCCAATTGGGAGCTTACGGTGGACAAAATGAAATCAAATTCAGTCTTCTATCTGTCATCTTTGGGTATTGTTTTGCATTCTCTTAACACTAACTACCTAGCTCAATAGCAATCTTGTGTACGAGTCAACTCTTCGCCCCTTCTCCAACAACATGATCGTCGCTAGAGTGCCCGTCCCATTTGTACACAGGAACCCAATCCCCGAGATCTTGTCCCATTCTTGTCAAGTGGTCCAGCTTCCCCTGTCGCAACCTCTCGTCTGACCCTTCTTGTCGAACCTGGTCACGGAGAGCGTCAAGAACGACTGAGACCACAGGGGCTGATTTCGTCCCAGACTCGGTCACAGCTGCAAGCTTCTCTTTGAACAGACTGTCCGCTTCTTCAGGCCACGCATCCAGTGAGTTCTGCAGACCGAGTTGAAGGGCTTCATCCAACCTTCTCTGCTCCTCTGCCAAGCGTGCAGAAATCTTGCTTTCTAACTCCCATGGATCTGGGTCGTTGTCAGAGCCACTTGGGATAGAGCCTGCAGTGAAAATTACAAAAAAGAGACTGAACAGACTGTAGCAAACGTCTTGGGCTCTGTAGATTTTCAGAAGTCCTTCTGGCGCCCGATCAAGTTGACCAACAATGACGATTTCGCAGAATGCTCGTATCAGAAGGCAGTAAGAGGCCCAGCCAGCCATGTGAGATTCCTGAATAGCTAGAGTTAGCTGGTGATCCAGATCCGGCGGGGAAAACAGGCGACTTAAATACCTCTGTGAATCGTTCTAAGCACCGTTGCATGGCTGGGTCATCTCCGTGTTTGAAAGGCTCCCACGGCGAGAGGAATTTCTTGCCATGTTCTGGCACTAATCCCACCATAATCAAGAGCATGGTGGCGAAGTAGAGAGCTGCAAAAGCAACATCAAACCCACTTCGAGCCGCCGCTATAGAATCTATTGTTTTGATGTCGACGAAATTGAGCCAGGCGAAGCATAGGGCGAACTGAAGACCCAGCTTATATAGGCCTAAGACCCAAAGAGTGCCAGCAAGGATCAAGTCACATCTCGAGACGGCGACCTTTGGTGTTTGGTGTCGTAGGAGGTTCAGCCAGCAACCACATAACAGGAGAATATCAGACAGTGTTCTCCAGACAGTATTCAGGCTCTGGAAAACGATGTAGTTATATGTCACCGAGGTTCCTGCTTGCTGTACGGTGAGGTCAAGGCAGTGGAGGAGCAAGTAGCTTGAGAGGGTCAGCCATTTTTCAGTGCCATATTATACATGCGTTCAACGTCCATGTTCGCTGGAAGACTTACAGACAAAGTAACGCCATTCCTGCGTATAACAAACGCGTAATTCTCCAAGAAGAGGGCACGCTCGGAAAGGAGCAGATGGTGATAGTAGTGATCACAGTCGTGACAAGCCAGAGCCAGACAACGGTCCCGATACCCGGCCCGATACCTCGCGTAGAGACATACCAGAGACCTTTCATGTCTATTGAACGTGCTGTAAATATGATAGGATTACGAGGTCTAACGCTCCTACACGCCTCAGACAGAGCAAGGAGATTGTCTGTCTCCTGTATGAGACCCCCGATTACTGCATCTGCTTTGAATCTGGATACATCCAGCAGTACCGCCTGCCCGTGTACATTTCTCAGTACTTCGGAATACTTTGCTAGGTTGTCTTTGCTTTTTCTGCTAGGCTCTATCCTGACCGGCTACTTGGCCTTGAAATCCCCGCGCTGATTATGCAGCATGACCTTGTTGCAGCTCAGCCGCAAAGTGCACATTATGTCTCGACCATGAAATAGCAAGCCTCAATCTCACTAATGGGTGCCACGGAGGGGTAACTAGGTTGAAAGGTTCAATCAAGAGGGTTGAAAATACACTGCCACTGCGCATTAAATCCCAGTAAATACCTCACACGGCACAACTGTGTGCTTCTGCGTTGTCTCTGACCGCCCATCGCCAATCCGCTGTAGCCCTGGAGACGCCACCATGACCACCTGGACTTTCTGACCCCTCCTCTCCTCTCCATCCTCGCAGTCGATGAAGCCATTGCTCCCGCCGATCACTACCGTCTGGCTGCGTTCCGCGGTCAACAACACTAGCCTAGCAGGATTGACGCCAAACTGCAGCGCCAGCTCATAGGCCAGGCCTGCTGCTGTGCGCATTTCGCCCTGCAGTCCGCTCTGTAACTGAGTGCCTGCGATGACCGAGAGTAGGGAAATGATCTGCTCCGTCACATGGGTAACGTTGTTGTGACCCAGCTGGATAAGGCTTCCAGAGCCTCCATCGGTGGCAGCAGCAGCCAGCGTCTGAAGGGTAATGGAGCGCCAGCGATTTGCCACCTCGTTACTGCGAAAGATATCCAGGTCTAAGAAGTAGTTAGCTCGCTTTGCCAGCAATACACGTATCGAAGGCTTCTCACCAGGGTCTGTCGAGCCATCAAGTCTGCTTCTCCATGCACGGTACAATGCTGTAATCTCGGCTGCCCCTCTGTCGGGCCCGAAAGCGCCAAATCCGAATGGCAGAGAAAAGAATCCCGCTTGGAGGACCGACCAGACTCGCCACCTGAGCCAGAAATGTGGTCTCCCCTTCACCAGGCTCAGCGAGTTATCTGGATCAAGACGGTGACTGAGCACTTGAGAGGAGATATCAACTGTTGTCGCAATAGTCGCCGTGGCATTGTCAACAATGCGACAAAGCTCACGGAACTGTGTTCGCAACTTCTCGTCAGGCCAGGCCTGGCTCTTGTCACCCGAGACCAACAGCTGTGCCTGTAGATTCCGCTTCTCACTGTTCAGCCTGGTCTCGAGAATGTCAAGGTCGCGGGAGTGGTCGAGAACGAGGTTGTCGACTTGTTCGTAATGTTTCCGCACAGCATGATCCAGCTCTGCCTGTTTGGCCTCTAGCCTTCTTGTAGTCTGTTCCAACTCCGCATTCCTCCTGTCAAGTTGATCCGAGAGCCCCGTGATCTGCTGATAGAGAGTCTCTTTCTCTCCCTCAAGCTCCCCAACACGGTAGTTCCTCTCATTAATCGTTTCGTTCAGCGAGTCCCTGAGGTGGGCGATATCAGTGGCGGCCTGCCTCCCCCATTCGAACAGTTCTCCAAGCTCATCCTCACCAACGATGCCCGATCTTTGAAGTTTGGACCTTAGTAATTCATCCCGAGCTGCTAAATCCAGGAAATGGCGAATGCGGCCGCGGTACGCTTTCTTGACCGACTTGGCAGTCTCCTCGGTCTTGTTTGAGCCGTGTCCCGCGAGCGATTGCAGCCAGTTCATTTTGGGACGAAAGGTTGGGCCGTGGAAGTGATGAGCACAATGACTGCGAGTACGATGAGAACAAGGTAAAAATGGACCATGTATCGGGCTTCACTTTTATCATGGTGTTTGTGAGAAAACGAGGCAACACAGGACGGAAATGGGTTCGCACGCTGTCAGCTCCCCTCCATGCTCTCAGGCTCGAATGAAGCAGATCTTTAGCCCTGATGAAGTGTGGCGTGAAGGTAAGCGCGCGAGAGCCGTGCGCCTAACCACACACCCTTTGGGCCTTCGGGGACATGGATTTAAGCCCGCCAATACCTGCGGCAACACCAGAGCAGACCACTGGTTCCATATTACGGTCGAGAATACACAGCCTGCTATTCTTGGGGCTCACCTTGTAGACAGCATCGCGTACAGAATGGCCCATCGATCACAGTTACCCCCGTTCCCGCCATTGGGACGCGTCCATACGATCGACTACGAAGATGAAATATTCGTAGAGCCGCCCAGAGTCAGACACCAGGAGTTTGAGCCTCCGCAGAATTGGGACAATGGGCGAGAGAACCGCGTTGTTCTTGGACTCGATTATGGCACTACAAGCACCGGTAAGCTAGGCTTTTCTGCGCCTTCATCTGTTCGGTCGCTGAATACTACAAAGGCCTATCATACATGCAGCAGAAAACTCTAAGTGAGCCTGACTTCAATGATCTCGAAGTATTCACAGGATGGAGTGGTGGCAGCGGTAATCCCAAGATTCCGTCCGAAATATCCTACTCCAAGGCGACGAACCGGAGCCGCCAGCCAGGCAAAGACGCTGAGCGGCACAAGCTCGTGCTTCACTGGACCAAACTGGAGCTCGAGACTCGCCGTCCCGCCACGGAGTTGGAGGCACTTCTGGAAGCTGTGCAGGGTCTGAGTCTCGTCAAGCGACTGCGCGAGGTTGCAGATGCCGATATCAACCATGAGGCGCCGACACACTTGACTAAGAGTCCGTCGGACATTGTCAAGGATTTCTTGCTCAAGATTGCCCGACAGTACTACCTTCACATGAAGGGACAGTCGTCTGCCTTGATAGGCGGCCAAATTCCACTCGACGTTGCTTTAACCCATCCCGCTGTCAGTCACCTTTTTTCCACTCCAGAAACATCCACATTGTCCCCTGTCTATGCTGCCGGATTCAACTGACTCGTGAACTTTGACAGGAATGGGGTTATGAACCACTGAACAAGCTGTATCGTGCTGCAACGGGTGCGTTTCACAAACAGATGTTTCCAACTCTTCGACACGTTTATTTTGTTCCCGAACCGGAGGCTTGTGCCTTGTTTACCGTGCAACAACTCATCCGCAATAAGGAGGACAGTCTCATCCCTGTAAGCTGCCCTGTCCCTCAGGAATACTATATGATTAACGTTCCCTGCCAGGGGGAGTGCTTTGTGATCTGTGACGCCGGGGGTGGCACCGTAGATCTAGCCACGTACCGAATCGACAAGATCAACCCCCTTGAGATATCAGGAGTTGCTCCTGGCACAGGTATGTCAGCCTTCTCAGCCCCATTCTTATCCATATCATAGTTAATAGTCTAAAACCCGTTTCCTATCACAGGAGCCTACTGTGGAGCTACTCTCATTGACAGGGCTTTTATCCGTTGGCTCAAGTCCATCACAACAAACCTTGACATTCTTGACGACGAGGTTGGCACTGGGGGCCACTTTCTACTCACGCCTGAGAGAAAAACACTTCTCAACAGATTCGATCCGTTCAAACACCAATTCACTGGGAGTGAAACCAATATCCTCACCCTGGCAAGTGGGATCCAAGTGAAGCCTGAAACACCGGGCTTCAAGAATGGCCTCCTTACCATTGATTCGTAGGTGGTGACTATTTGTTGACTTGATGAGTTGATACTGATTGGGAGCAGGGATAGAATGAAAGGGTTCTTTGACGAGTCCTTAAACGGAACTCTCAGACTCATTGCAAAGCAAGTCGAGGGAGCTACAGTGAAGGGGGAGGTCGTCACGGTTAGGTTCTCTGGAGTGGGCGCATGGAAAATAACGCTGACAAATCTCTCTCTGCAGAAAGTCTTCATGTCTGGCGGTCTGTCGCAAAGTGAATATCTCTTCAGGATGGTACAAGAGTGGGCACGAAATAACCCCAACGAAATGGAGGTGACACGACCTGAGGAGTGGTATGTCTAGTTCACTGTTGATTACGATCCCCGAGCAAGCTGACAGATAGTAACAGTTGGACGGCTGTCACGCAAGGCTCTGTTCTTCGTGTAATGGGCCTTGGGGCCAGCCAGCCAACGGCAGTTCAAGCGTGTCCGCGACACTACGGCATCGCAGCATCTGAGGAGTGGAGTCAGTGGCGACATGGAGGTAAGGGCCAGAAGAGTCCCGTAAAGGATCAAGTCCACGGCCACAAAATGGCCGTCGGTCAGATCACCTGGCTGGTACGAAAGGGAGACGTGATCATCCCAGACAACCCCATCAAGACGACACAGCCTGTCACTTGTGCCTTCAAAGACGATTATCTTGGGGGCAGCAGTACCGCAAGAATCACATTCTGTGCCACGACAATGACTGACGCTCCGACTGCACTAGACCAACTTCCAGAAGGTAAGCCAAAACCCCAGGAGTTCGTACTCCGAGCAAGGCGGCTGACAGCCTTTTAGCGAGCAATGAGCTTCCCGTGCTGGAGGTCAAACTAGACGATTTGCCCTCGTCATGTCGGCAGAAAAGATCAGGCTACACCAAGGTCTTGATGGACGTGGAGATACGCGTTGGATACAACAACGGCAAGGGGGTGAAAGTGAGAGTGCTCTGCGATGGCCGGGAAAAGGCGAAGTACTCGACTAACCTATGAGATAATGGGGCTCCGGGGAGGGACGGATGAGATCGCCCGGCTAGATAGTGAGAGGCCCTTTGTGACTGCCAATAAATCCCGCCTTCAAGCCTCAAGCTGCATGTCTACCTTGCCTGAGGCCCCCGGCATGACAGATGCCTCGGCGAACCATGCCATCCCTCTTATAACTACAAGCGTGTATCGCTTTAGTAAATAGAAAATCAAGTACATGAACTCGAAGTATCCTGGAAACGCTAGAAAGTCCTGCATGTTTGCAGCCTTGTATGCAAGCCACGCCATCATTCGGTCTGATAACGCCCCGGCGGATATGCAGGCTGGATCACCCGTCTCAGAACATCACTGCCAGTTTCTACTGTCTGCTTGAGCCCCATTCATGGCGGGATACCCGTATCTGTTTCTTCATGCTTTCCCTCCTCGATACTCATGGAGGCCTGGCACTTGAAGTCAACGCCCGACGACCTCCTCTCATATCCCGTCGCAGCACTCAACGTCACAACTAAGAGGTGGCGGCTGCAGCCATTCCCGGCCAATCTCGTAGGCATCAAGGGATCCTGGGACCGCGAGAACGCTACCAAAGGCTGGCCTAATGACACGATAATCTACCCCTGTGGTAGCTCTCTCTGTGAATGGACCCAGCCCTGCGAAAACTTCTCATGTGCCATCACGATTGAAGGCATCGGTCCAACGAAAGTCGGACCAGCACACTCAAATATTATCAGCCTCACCCACGGTCTTATCATCTTGCTCATCCTTTTCATCACCACAAGTCTGATCATGGGTTGCCACCACTCGATCCCAAGCCCACCGCCTAGCCGTGATGGTCACCGGCATGCCATTAAGGATGACCGGCCCCGGCCAGCCGAAGAGGCCATTGGCTTAGAGTCACGACCACCACGCCAGCCACTGCGACATCCCCAGCCCTCGACCATCAAGCACGACAGCTCCATCAACAAATACTACAAGGCACCGGAGCAGCAACCGAGTCAGCGGCCCGTCGAAATTAGCTGGGACTTGGTAGCGAAACCGCACAGCAAGTCAGGGTCTTCCTGGCGTGACGACCAACGGCACTGGGCAGAAGAAACGCGACAGAAGGGTCGGCAGATAGAACGCTGCATGGCCCTACTGCGTGAGATGTACGCCTTGGACCTACAGGCATGGTCCATGGAGGACGTTGCACTGCGCGAGGGGGATAGAGAGGTCCGAGTTCGTTTATGGGGGCGGGTAGAGCGTATCTTCCTGGAGGTGTCGGATGTGATCGCCAGTTGGAGAAACGAAGGAACACGGGAAGTACCTGGGCTAAGTTATTGGAGCGATGAAGAGAAGAGAGTGATTGAGGCCATTTACCAGACTGTCCAGGAGCATCTTGAGGGCAGGCGTTTGGGTGGTTCTGAAGAAACTGAAGAACCTGAAGATGATGCGGCCTTTGACTTTTGGTCCAAGGATTAATCTTGCCCTTTTCAACCCCTATTTTTTCCTTAAATCGGCTCATTTACTTCTAAAATACAAGCCTAACCTGCTGTTCCTACATGCTGTTCCTACATCCTATGTGTGCGAAGACGGTAGAAAATGAGAAGATCTCTCTGATCCTGCCGTGGCTTGAAGAGGTCACGAAGCATGTCATTTGTTTTCAGATGAATACTTTATGGAGTTTAGAAGGGGCATTGACAATAGCTCCCTACAGTTTCATCGATCTTCGGGCTCGGTTGACCCTTCGAGGGTCGGGCAGTAACTAGAATAAAGAACAGACTCTGGAGTTGTATTTAGACCTTGCCGAATACCGGGAGAGCAGATCAGGAAAACCAAGAAAAAGAAATACAACTTCTATTTCACACTTGACAATGTATGGTGACAGAACTAAAATATTGAGGCCAACGAGATAAGATTAATGTATTTTCATTGTGTCATGGGTCAAAACTCTTGCCCTTGCCAGCCAATCTCCATTCCAAAAGACCTTGCCCTAGAGAAGGTTGAGACATCACCGTTGAGACATTTGATAACCTACCTACCTTAAGATGAAGATGAAAAGTTTTGGGGAAAAAACCCCTCTTCTTCGCCAGTCCTTGAGATATAACTATATGCCTTAAATCTCACGTAGGTAGACAATTTCAAAACAACAACGAACAGTGCAGACACCTCCAGGGATTTACATCTCTCTGACATTACTCCACCACGACCACCAGTGCCTGATTAGGATAGGGTTTTCTAGTACCGAGTAGTATTCCCCATAGCAAATTATATATCTGTTGTTAGAACACTAGTGCACCGGAAAGTACAACAACCATAATTCAAGCTCTTCCACCCCAGCAATGAGCGAATTGTCGCCGCCCCCTCACAGCAGCAAATTTCTTGTTTCAAAATGTGGGAGGTTCGGTTGCAATTTGATCCTTGCGAACCAACACAAGATCCACACAATGCATCTGTACGCTCCTCTCACTGGCTGTCATGAAGGAGGTCATTTCTCCCCGCATGAAGAGCAAGGGTCAAACGTGGGGGCCTGGTTACCATAACCGATCACCTGTCTCGAAGTCTGAGCGGGATCTTTCTTCTTTCTGAAACCCATTTTCTCTTTTCGACAACTCTCTCCCATCATTCAAAAGCCTCGGCTCCAGTTTCAGTCTTGTACAGCGCCATGTCTAGCCCAAAGTCTAAGACAGCCTCCCCAGCCTCCAGTCCCAAGTCTCCAACAGGGGCCGCCACGTCAGCTCCAATTGTAGCGGTGCGTATTACGCCCCCTCGGTTGCATTTCCCCTAATCTTGGTGCGACCGCAGGACCCGGAGTTCGCGGGAGGCGATCATGACGATGAACACTCAGTGTTGAGGTAGATACCTCTCTTATGTGAAGATTGTGCGTGCGCGTTGACGTATTGTAGCCAGGAAATTGAGTCGACAGCTTCTCTAACGGACAGCATCCGGGACTTCCGAAATATCCACGGTCGCACATACGGGAACTCCAAGACGACCGAGTACTGGTGAGACTTCCGTAATCGCAAAATGCGACAACTGGCATGATATCGCTAGCGGAGCTGACATGAATCGACAGGGCACCTAACGACGAGCGCCAAAATGAGG
Organism: Fusarium sp. MBC 441; assembly: GCA_030779165.1. Taxonomy (NCBI): domain Eukaryota; kingdom Fungi; phylum Ascomycota; class Sordariomycetes; order Hypocreales; family Nectriaceae; genus Fusarium; species Fusarium sp. MBC 441. The sequence continues at coordinate 103,981 of JAPFTC010000450.1, forward strand.
GTCTAGACATTACGTGAGTCCATGAATGCTCCGACAGCACGCTCTGTATGATGTCTCGGTGTGCCATTTTCGCTCAACGGGTTTACAGACACCACTATATACTTCTTTATTTCGATAATAAGCTTCACCAAGCGCCAATTGGCAGCCATCCACAGGCCCGTAACTCCTATCCTGGGTATTTAGAAACCTAAATTAATAGTTTATTAGCGCGTGTTGGATGTCGGAACCGGTACCGGTATCTGGGCCATGTCAGCTTCTCACAAGACTATATCCGCGGCCTTTGTTAACATCTTTACAGTGACTTTGCCGACCAGTTTCCCTCAGCCCAAGTGATCGGCACCGATATCTCCCCCATTCAACCTTCTTGGATCCCCCCAAACTGCGAGTTCCACATCGACGACGCCCAGCTTGATTGGACCTGGCCAACTGATCACTTTGACTACATCCATATTCGTGACCTTTACGGTAGCATTGACGACTGGTCCGCTCTCTACGCCAAGGCTTTCCGCCACCTCAAGCCAGGAGGCTGGTTTGAGGACCTTGAACTCGATATCCGTGCCCATTCGGATGTAGTGACAGACCCTGAGCACATTTATCACCGCTGGAATGCCGTCTTTCAAGAGGCAGGCGAAAAGATGGGCAAGACGTTCAAGATTGCCATCGGATCACGAATGAGAGATCTCATGGACGAGAGTGGCTTCGTGGAGGTCACGGAGCGCAAGTTTAGGCTTCCAATGAGTGCATGGGCATCTGATCCAAGGTTAAAAGAGATTGGGTCATTTGTGCAGATGTTTGTTGACGGGGGATTGGAGGGCTTCGGGCTATTCCTCTTGACGCAGGTCATGGGGTGGCCGTATGATAAGTGTCAGGTGTTTATTGCCGAGATGAGGCAGGCTTTGAGGAATAAGAAGCTGAACCCTTATTATGAGGTGTAAGTGCTCCAGGCTCTAGAATTTGAAGCGTTTTACTAACTAGACACAGGACTTTGGTTTACGGAAGGAAACCAGAGGAAGCAACTACTACTCAATCCTAGATAGCATTAGGGTCTTGTTTAGTAAATTCTTTATTACTGTGGCTGATGGCCTCTTCTGAGCACATTGTTGGTAACAACACTGGAGTCTATCTACGCGACAAACGCTAGAACTCTTAGCAGGAGACATGTTCAGAATCCCTACAAGAATATTTGTGTAATGTCTATGAACTGAGGTCCAATAGACCCAGATATCAAGGGTGCCTCTAGAATTATTGCCTGCTATTCACTGCCATCTGGCCAGTGATCTTGTCATCGCTCCCCGCAACAGTAGGCTCTTGCGCTGCTAGCTCAACGGGCTCTGAAAGCTTGGCTTCCGGATCAATGGCTCCGGGCATGCGGTCGTGATACTTCTTTGCAGTGTGCTTGTCAACCTGCAAATGTAATTAAGTATGTAAAAACAGAGGACTGAGCATAATTCATACCTTGTACACCAGCCACATGTAACAGAACATGACGAAACAGCAAACGAGGAGAACAATGCAGCCCTTTTTCCAGTATGGTGTGTCAGCTCCCGAGTAGAAAAGGATGCCCCAGAATGTCCACAACACCATTGAACCAATGTTCATGGAGTACAGTGTGACGCTCCGGACAGCATCGTCACCACTGCGCTGCAGAATGAGGCCTGCCCATCCGAAGATCAAAGGGTTCACAGCATAAGCTGTACCACTGAGATAGAAGGCGAAGAATGTTCCCGCGAAAGGGATATCGCGAACGAGAAGCATGGACCCAACCACAACTTGGAAGAGGATGGCTACAATAGCCGCCGGAATTCGTTGACCAGTGACATCCATATGCCAAGCCGCGAGCATGTTTGCTACAATACCGACGGCCTGGACACCAAGGGGATAGGTGTTGATCTGGGTCTGGGTAAAATGGTTGGAATGATGCTTGAGCCAGAGAAGGAAGTTGTTCTGGAAGGGAAAGGCTTCAATGGCGGCGCACACTGGGGACCAGAAGAAAAGAACCCAGCTAGTCTCGATGTTAATGGGACAGAAACCCGATTACCTGGAGGACTAAACTTACAAGATCGGTGACATCAATACTCGCTTGACAAGGGAGAGTGGCATGATATTATGTCCATCTTCACAAATGGCTGGAAGGCGAGAACGTGCCAGCTTTTTCTCATCAGCAGAGAGATACTTGGCCTGAGTACGGTCTGGTGTATCAGGGAAATAGAGGAACCCGAAAACGGCGATGGGGAGTGTGATGATGCCATCTAAAGTGACGCCAGTTAGCACAGATCATGTTAGGCGGCTTTGTGACATTTACCAATAAGGAAAACCCACTGCCAGCCTTGCAGCCCGCTCATGCCGTTCATGCCCTTGTGGATGGCTGCCATCATGACGCCAGCAAACATGGTTCCGACTTGACCGGATGCAGTGAACAGTGCCGTGCGTTTGGAGATTTCATCGGGCTTATACCATGAACTGATAATGTAAATCGCGCCAGCGTAGGTGCTAGCTTCGGCCAGGCCTAGAAAAAAGCGAATGACACATAACTGTGTCACAGTCTTGGCAGCTGCGCTCGCCATCTGCAGCAGTTAGCGAGAGCACATCGTGGTGAAATGGGGCAACTCAATACAGTCAATGCAGCCCAAATGACGACCATGGACGGGAACCAAATCCTTGGGGCAACCTTTTGAATGACGATGCCGTGAGGAAGTTGGCCGATGGCCATGCTGTTGCATCTATCAGAAAACTTGACTGAAGTATTAGGGGTCTTTTTTAGTCTTACCCAGCAGTCGTGACTGCGAGAACGTTGCTGTAATCTCCACCGGTCATGTTCAAATCTTCCCGGAGGCCGGCAACCTAAATGATATGGTTAGATCTGAATCAGTTTGCGGTACAATATCATCATACATAGGCATTAGCGAATGCGGCACGATCTACTTCAATGTGAGCTCATCTTCTCGACTATGAAAACTTGTTTCAGTAAATTCATTCATACCGAGGAAGTTGAAAAAGTAGCTGAAGCAGCAGTAGACCTGTTCAGTGTGAGTTTCAACTCAAGCAAACTGAGATCACTCTTCTCACCATGATGAAGAAGTCTATCAATAGAAGTTAGTCATGTAGAACAATATTTTAATTCCAGCGGTTCGCCTACCAAGCTTTCTGACTAGCCTCCTCTCTTCTTTTGTGCTGGCCGCAGCGCCAAGGAAGAATGCTATGAAGGTTAGTGATTGTGTAATGATGGGGCGGTACATGAGGTTCTTACTCCTGACTCTGGAACCGATCGCCTCGTTCTTCGAAGCAGTGTCCATCGTGAAGAGCCTTTCACGTGAATTTAGATGGAATAGGAGGGCACTGAGTTTTTAAATCGCTGGCAGGCGCGAGGAGAAAAAGAGTAGACACCTAGCCAAGCACAGGCTTATCAGATCTGGGGAGGTTTATATAGGTAGTTATCTGATCCTCCCATGCTTCTTAGCCCCGCTATACCTCTTCAAAATTTTCATCAGATTAGATATGTGATTTAGCCTTTATGGTTATTTATATAGCCTTCTATAGCTACCCACATCGTAATTGTGCTAGTCATTAATGGTAGACCGAGCTGTTAGAAGCATCCACAACATTTTTTAAATACCTTGCTAGACTACCATTCGCTTAGGTTCATGACAAATAGGCGTATTCCTTCCGATTGGGCGCTGGCGATGAGATTGGCTGCGTCGTAACTTTATCTCGTATTTCCTGCCAACCCACCAATTACCATCCATACAACAAGGATTTGGATGTAACTGTGGTTGGCTGCCGCCCTCATTGTGGCATTCCTGGTGATCAGGGAACCCCGCAATGAGAGATTTCTTCACTTCTATCTCTTCTCTTCTCTAGTCCCCTCTGTCGTGTTACCAGTGCCCACACCTAATCTCTACGATACAAGCCATGTCATCACCGCCAGAAGCCGGCAAGAGTCCGAGGAGCTCCAAGGGCCCTGAGAGCCCCAAGAGTATCGGATCCAACGCTGCGGAGGGCTCCACTGGCGTTGGTATTCTCCCGGCTTCTCACTGGCAACAAGCTGCTCAGGTGTGAAAATTTGAGTTCACGGCGACTAAGCGTGAACGAGAGGCTAACGGTATGCTAGGATGACGATGTGGGCGACAATTCAGATGCCGATTCGACCACCGGCTTGAGCACAGCATCTTCAACAAGCTCAATCACGTCCAGCATTTTCGAATATCGAAAAGTTAATGGCCGAACCTACCACCGTGAGATGGGAAATGCGCAGTACTGGTAACGACCTTCCGATGTCTCTTCTTCTCCATAAATGCTGACCCATGAAGGGGAGCCAACGATGAAAAGCAGAGCGAGTTTCTAGATATTAAGTAGGTCACAGCCATTTCTTGCCAAAAAAAAAAATTGTGGTATCGCTCAGGCACTGATCGGGCCCCAGCCACCATGCTTTGACTCTTGGCATTAACGGCAAGCTCCATCTTGCACCACTGGAGAAGGAGAAGGTCCAAGTAAGCATATTTGCCCCGCCCACAGACAATCTAGACGGCGCTAATATTTATCCCTTGCTCAGAAAGTAATTGACATTGGAACCGGCACTGGTATGTAAAGGATCAAAGGACGAGGGCATGTCACTATTGGACTTGGAGCTGACTGACATTTTCCCATCGAAAAGGCATTTGGGCCATGTAAACCTCCAAGTATCCCACACCCAGCATGTCGATAACTGATACTGAGGATAGGGATTTCGCGGACGAGTACCCCGGTGCAGAGGTCATCGGGACGGATATCTCGCCAATACAGCCTTCGTGGGTTCCGCCGAACCTGAAATTGTACGTTTCAAAGGAGCAGGAACCGTAACAACATCGGGAACCGTCGGTCATGTCTACTAACGCGTGCTTCCCATATCAGTGAAATCGAAGACTGCACCCAGGATTGGACGTTCCCTGCCAACCACGCCGACTACATCCACATGCGCTGGCTTGTCGGTAGCATTCCTGACTGGGATAAACTCTTCTCTCAAGCCTATCGATGCTGCCGACCAGATGGTTGGGTAGAGAGCTTTGAACCATCGCCCTTCTTCACTAGTGATGATGGAACTGTCAAAGAGGAATCCGCACTTGGTCAGTGGGGCAAGTTCTTCATTGAGGGCGGTAAAAAGTTTGGCATGAACTTTACTATTGTCGAAGATGACGTCCAGGTGAGAGCCATGGAAGCGGCGGGCTTTGTGGACATCCAGGTATTTGAGTACAAGGTGAGAATCCACTCTTCTTGACGAGTTTAAAATCTAACCTGAGCGAAACGCCCAGACACCAGTTGGAGGTTGGCCTAAGGACGCTCACTTGAAAGAGTTGGGTCACTTTGGCCGACATGTTGCGTTATCAGATACTGAGGGTGTCGTGTTGTTTATGGCCAATACGTTGGGCTGGACCGAGGCTGAAGTCCAAGTCTACATCGCCCATTTCCGCAAGGAGATCAACTCCGGCAAGTATCATCCCTACTATAGGCAGAGGGTAGTATGGGGTCGGAAGCCGCCTTTGGCTGAGTGAGCAGAGATACTTCCTTCATCATGTTTCTCTCAAGTAGCCACATTAACCAGTCTCAATTGAGAAATCTGGTTGGTATTGTCCTTGGAAGCTAGTTGATCTCTCGTAAAGTAACAGCAATAGTTGATGTTCAGCGGTTGTATTTACTGTATTCCTTCCCAGTCTCTGCCTGTAGCACTACTTCTATCGCCCTGCAGGTTCGTGAAACCCATTTCCGCAGTGTTCCACCCAGGAACATGTAATGAAGACACGTCTGCTGCCTGCGCGGTAGCTTCAAACCAGGAGTCATCCAAAGTAATGATTCGATCCATCTCGGCGAACCTCTGGTCCATCAGAGCCTGCGATATGGCCAGTAAATCTTCTGGTAGCTCCTGAACGTCTGGATTTGCCGCGGTGAACGGAATACTGTCGACGTGTTCCGGCTGACGAACCGCGCCTGTTATCCTAACTGGCGGGTTTGTTCCCGTTGAGATGTTCTGTGGCTGCGCGGGCGGGACATGTTCTTGAGCAGTCATAGAATGAGGAGGCATTGAACCCAGCCTCTGGCCGGAGGTAGAAGTTGATATGGCTCTTGGGTCATCGTTGTCGTCCCCTGTCCGTGGGTTTTGAGACAGAGATTGATGGCACTCGTGATGACTGGTCGCCTGTTCTATATCCTCGGCGTAGTCGAGTACTGCAAGATCATATGTCACATCTTTTCGACATATCTCGTATGTGTTTCTGAGATGCGAGGCGTATTTCCCAGCCAGGTTGAGAAAAGGGCCCATGTCACCACCAGTCACACCCGCCCAGCGTCTAGACATGTTCTCAAGGCTACGAACAAGCACCCAGAATTCGGGTATCAGAGCTTCGTTACAATGACGAGAGTGAACTAAATCCTCATCAGCGGTCATCATCACGGCTTGTGCTATGTCAGGACTCACCCAGTAGAAGCCTGGCGCTGATGAACGTACAGAACGCTATCTGTGGCGCGACGACGATCTTCTCAGGGCACACTCTGAGCCATGTCTCAGCGATGTTGCTTGTCTTGGTTGCCGCCAGTCGACAGGTCTCGGCACTGCATGCACTTGGCAGTGGAATGACCTGGCGCTGTCTACTTGGAGGATAGGCGATGCGATGATGTAGAAGGATCATGGAAGTATTGTGCGTAACATGTGCAAGAGTCATGCTATGGTCCAGGTCATGAGGACCTGTGGACGTATCTGGAGCTCGGTTCGGATCTCTCCATTTCTTGGGTAGAAACATCTTCCAGCTACATTGACGAGTCAGCGATATGAAAGATAGGAGGGGAGAGTAAGGCTTACTGGACGAGTTGAAGGTCTAGTTCTTTGAACCGGGTCAACCAAGCTATGACCTGTTGTTGATCTTCGAAATCAACCTCGGGATAGAGAAAGCAGGTGGCAATCCGATTGAAGTACTCAGTTGCCTGAACAGCATATGAGAACCCACCCATTGACGAAGCACTCGAGGCTTCGTCTGCGATGCTTGGATTTCCAGCACTAGTTGCAACTGTAATGTTCGAATTACAAGTGTCCGCTGTCGAGACCTGTCCGCAAGTTGAACACTGGGTGTGAGCGAGTGCGTACGGGCTGCCGATTGCAGCGTCTGGTGGAACAGATATTGCAAAGTATGGGCAGACCACTGGTGTTTCCGCATACCAATACGACCCGTTTGCTGGCAGCCTACGGTTTATCTTGTCACTAGCGATGCCGGTGCTCCATCTGTCTCACGTCAATCAATATTCTTCCCATGCAATTGGGATGGGATATCTCTTGCCCTGTTGTGATAGAGCAATATCTTTATTTAAGTATCAGCATATTCTTACACACTTTGAGGAGGTAGCTTACCTGTCAAGGCTAAAGACGTTCCAGAATACACGTCGTCTTTCCTCTTCTTCAACCCAATCTATCGGAGTTGACAAGGGCATTTTAGGGACCAAGTACCGAGTCTTGGTGTGTTCCCCTTCCATTGTTAGCTGCAAGAAATCAACAGTCCTGGTCATAGAAGCAACAATGGGCCATGTCTCGGATGGCTCTCCATCTCCAATCTGGAAAAATGATGTCAACCAATGAAGAGGAAACAGCACTGGGGCCACGTCTCGAATGACGGGCTGAAACCACCTACGGTCGTAAAGGCCAAGATAACTAGCGCCTGTAGGTTCTCGATAGACAATGACCTCATAGCAGATATGAGTACCGAGTTGCGCCTTTCTTCGACAAGGCGCTTGATATCATCATCCGATAAACCATATCTTCCCCCGTCGACAAACCGCAGTGTTGCAACTAGCATTGCATCAAGCACCACACGTAGTCTTTGCCGGCCAGATACCTGCTTGATCTCTTCCCTAAAACGAGGGTAGTGTAGGACGGGAATCCAGTAAAAGACTCTGTCAAAGTAAAGCTGTACGAGCTCTTCGATGAGGCCTGGTGGAAGGGACCGGATTGTTTCGTTTGATGATAGCGTCTCTTGGCCGTGAGATCCCAATTGGTGACCTTGAACCCGTCTCCTTTTGTGAGAGCGAATCCCTTCATCGGGATCATCTCCGTCGCCGCTGAGAACTGATGCATATGGAGGATCGGGCCTCGAAGAAAATCTCTGGATCTCCGAGGCCAAGGAAGTAATAGCCCCTGTGAGATGAGCAATACTTGAGTTAACGCTGCTTGAGTCGAAGCTCGCTGTGGCGTTCTGTTGTATTGCTTGATCATGAAAAGCTTGCTCGAGCGTCTCTAAAATGCTTGAGCAAATGTACACCCCAGTGAGACCTTGTTTCCCAACACTTACCCAGACGTCTGCTCAAACCTTCAACAGCTCCAACTTTGACACCTGGTTTGTTTTTCTTTGCATCGTACACACAAGGCTCATCTGTCAACTTAGCACAAGGACCGAGAAGAGGTGGAGACTAGACTTACTTGACCGTTGACAATTGGCACAGGATGGTTGCTCTCTGGAGCACTTGAGCTTTCGGCGGCGACATCCGTGACATGAAGGTATTTCCGATTCCGTTGTGTTTGCTGGAGAAGGAGTCATGTCGTTGCATGGAATGTGATGGTGGAGATTCGGGCAACGGAGAAAAGAACATGTGGAATTAATGCGGGCTCCGAAGGCCTTTAAATAGTCCCCGCGGGGTAAACAAGAAATTGCGGGGCTTCGGCAGAGCTAAAGTTGGCCTAGTTCATCCCATACTACGTGTGGCTAGGGGTTCTTGAGTCATGAACTCGCCATAGCTATTTCCACATTGTCTTTCTTTCTAACAATACCTAACAGACGGCACAACTGATTCCTTTGCTTCTATATCGCCTGGCTTAGTTCAAGACCTTCCAGTATCCTTGATTTTATAACTTGGCGGTGGTCCCAGATAACTCTCTCCAATACCCCCAAAGTCCACCACCACCTTCTCGAGCAATACGTTCTGATGGCACAGCCTAATCTTGACGACCTGCGGCCCAGGCTTGAGACTATCCACTTCATGTGACACATTCCAGACAAGATCGCTTGCCGCCTTCATCCAACCCTCGGCGCGCGGAACTCCCAACTTCAAGCCAAAGCGATTGCTGGCCCCTGTGTATTGCTCAATGTTGTGGTGTGTGACAGGTCCTTCATTCAACTGTAAGTCGTATGACAGGATGTCCTCAGCCGAGGTGGTGAGTGTGATGCCGAATTCGAGTGAAACTTTTGCTGTGTTGGTGTCTGAGAACTGGTAGAAGTGACATGTTAGGAATTCGGCTGTGTCGTTCACGTTGCGTGTGAGGTCCAATCCAACAGATCCATCTTCAGACCTACCACAGTCTAGCATGGCTAGGTAGTCGTGTCCGAAGATGCCGCTCGTAGCAGGCATAGAGACATAACCAGGGCCCTCGACGAAGCCTTGCTGAAAGGCATCAGGCACACGGCGTCCCACAATTGGGACGTGGATCTGCTCAAAATCGCCAATGCCAGATCTAATATCAATCAAAACTTCTTGATCAAAGTGGTCAGGGACCTCGGCCCAGTCGACAGTGACATGGACTCTCGCATCGTCCCTGCCGGGCACCAAGAACCCTGAGGAACTGGACAGTTGCAACCAAGCGTGAGGCGTCGATGCCGTCCAGTTAATCGTTGGAGTTCCACGGGTCCATATCTCAAACCACCTTGAAAGAGGACCGTATCGGCTCATGGTTCCCAGTGTCAACCCCGGCACAAGGTCACGGCGACTGGGATGCGTCCGTTCAGACTCCTCGTTAATGAGACCCGGACGGACGCCCTGATGACCCTCAACAGAGACACCCATCTGTCCGACTATAGGATTAGAGTCTTGACGCCGTTGCACATATCCCAAGCCTGTGATCATATCTCGAGAGGGCGCGTGCCAGGTGTCTTCAAATCCAAGATGTGTCTGCCTCAGCATCTGGTTCCATTTGCCGCCTAGCAGCGAGTGGTACTCGAGCTGCACATCAAAGTCCGCATCGAATAAATCAAGAGCACGCTGGGCCGTGGTATTGGCGGTGTTGCGTCTTTGTCGTGTGTAGAGTTGGTTGCGTGCCTGCATTACGCGTAGGGCGACAAAAATGTGGCTCGACTTGACAGGGTGTAGGATAAGCTGGTATCCGGCGGGCTTCTGCTCCTCCGTGAGGCGGTCATATACCGATTCGGCGTCCTTTAGAAGCTTCTCCCACCGTCCAAGAACAGTCTCGGCTTCATTGTAATGCAGGAGGGAAAAGGTGGTGGGCTCGACAAGTTCATGCTTGCGCAAAGAGACCAGCCGATCGTATCCGTGATAGACACGGCCGATCTCGCAACTCAGCTCAGAGCCAAAGGTCTTTTCTGCCGCCTCTTGGAGGAAGTGACCCAAGTTCTCTGATGTAATCCGGTTGATATCCCATGCTAGACTCATGGCCCATGTGATTGGTGTCTCCAGTGGCTTTAAATCACCCACATTGAAGATCCAGATCTGTCGAACATTGCGGTTGTGCGCATGTCGAAGCTGGTGCCATGCTTTTCCCTAGAGGTTTCTTAGCAGCGGATGATGACAGGGAATAACCCAAGCATACCAGCGAGACACTATTTATCCACTTGTAGCTCCGTGGCAGACCGACGTACTCAAAATGGTAGTAGAGCTGGAGGCTGTTAGCAGTGATATCCCCAAGAGGACAAGTTGGAGACGTACACCAGAGCCACCCTTTCTAGCGGATTCTTCATTTGTAGGAAGACGGCGCATGGTGCCATTATTGTCATCTTGGAACAGCAATGTCACGTCCTCGGGAACATGGATCCGGCCAGTGTCGTAGAGCTGCTCAATGTCTCTGTATAGAGGAAGGAGTTCTGCAAGATGTCAGATCGCCTCAGATTCATTCAGTGTCTAACACTTACGTGGAATTTTGTCGCTGCTGCCATAAACATCACTGATTACCTCGCGCTGAGTCTTGATAGCATCCGAGATGGCTGCAGCTGGGTCAGACGCCTTGATCCTGCGGTCATACTCTCCTCTCATTCCAATGGTGAAGTATGACTCGTAACCTTTAGATCTTTGGGCTCCATGCTCAAAAAACTGCTTCATCTTCTCCTTGTTGTTGTCCCAGTCCCAAGTTCCCTCTCCGTTCTCAAGAACCCATTCGTTTGTGAGACGTTGCATTGGCTCATGGTGAGATGTTGACATGACAATGCCATATTCATCAGCTACCCTCTGGTTGTCGGGGTCATCGAGGAAGAAGTTTGCCCCCGGGTTTGGGTATCCAGGCCACATGGCGGGCCACATGAAGTTTGCCTGGCGATACTCATCAGTTTCCAGAACGTACTCAAAAGGATGCTTGCTTACCTTGAGGCGGAGCAAAAGTTCAAAAACCTTCTTGTAGAACTCGGAATTGTACTTGCCAAACTTCTCCAGGACCCAACCTGTCATAGCCGGAGCCTCATCGTTGAGAAAGATTCCTCGATACTTGATTGAGGGCTCGCCATGTGTCGTTGTCTTGGGGTTTGCATAGATGGCCGAGTGATATTTTGAGGGTACATCAGCCCACCAGTACCATCTGCGCCGGGTCAGTATTCAGTTGTCTATACTTCCTTGGCCGAATCACTTACGGGGATACTCCGATCTGCTCAGACAGTGTATAGATACCAAAAATGGCGCCCCTCTTGTCGCTACCAGCAATCACAAGTGCCTTATCAAAGTAGCCTGCGAGGGGTTGATCCACCAGGGCTGTGAGAAAAGACTCCCATTTCCCTCTGATGGCACTATACTGAACACCATTCTCTCTTTCAAGACGCTGCAATAACGGACTCGACTCAATGCAACCGACAATTATGGCTACTCTTGAGCCTCCTGTCGTGATGTCTTTCGAGTCTTTGACTGTGTCGACGGGGAGAGGATCTTTCTTTGTTACCCTGGCAAAATCTTGGGATAGGTTGCGAGCAGCTATCTTCACGCCAGCAAAGTCGGAATCGTCGACAAGAATGGTGGCGTTGACGAGATCAGTGCCACCGGGGCTGAACTCGATGAATTGTTTTTCAAACATGGTAAGGCGTTTGTGTTTAGGATGATTCGAGCTAAAGACAGTACCTCAGGCCCTTGCTTGACCCCTCGCAGAAGTCTTATATCATCCGGGGATACAGCTCCAGTCATGATCTCTCCACTCTTATCCCACCGTGTGTGGAGTTGATGGCATCTCGGATGATCATTGAGGTGGAGTTGCTGTTGCATCATGAAGCGGATGAGGAGCCGGGCCAATTGTAATGCAGAAGCCAACCCGAGGGCTTTTGCTCAATTGCCCGTCCACAACAAGAGATGGAGTTTGCTCGGGTTCGGACAATTGGCGTGGTGACATTGGTGCGGGCTCCGAGGACTGAGGGGTTTATCCCTGCGGTGAACAGCCAATAAGAAGCAGTGGGTGACTGAAGGTGCCGGACTCGGGATAATGAAGACGTCTTTTTTTCACGAGAGCCGAAGTGTCACAGGTCGAGAGAGCGCAACGCATGAGTCGTGCACCTAAACGAAGAGCGAGAGGGGCTATTGAGCCATTCCTCTCCTGGCGTAGTCATGGTTCTTGCCCTTGGTTGAGTACGACCCTCCTTCCCCATGACTCTGACCTTGTTCTTCCCCGTGGGGCTCCTTCTGGGGAAAGAAGAGGGTGTATTTCGAGTTGACATCGAGACTCATCGATTCATATAAAGTCATCCCTCTGTCCATCACTGTGCCCATTGTATCGGCCAACCTGATCAAGTTATCATCTTCTTTCGCCATTCCTCTCAAACATCATGAAGCCAGACCACAAAGTCAACACGCCTATCCACGCTGAAGATGGCGAGGTTGACAAGAACCAAGCGAACCTCGATCTCGTCGATAACGAAGTTGCACAATATGTTGCCGAGTCACGAGTCCAGATCGACGAGGACACAAACAAGCGTCTCAAGAGGATGATAGACAAGCGCATTTTGGTCATCATGGTCGTCACCTACTTTACCCAGTCACTTGATAGAGGCACTATGTCGTTTGCCTCGATCATGGGCATAATTGAGGATGCGAACCTTGCCCCGAACCAGGTTTGTTAAACGAACGTCGAGGTTTCGTTGAATCAAGCACATCTGACTGGTTGTAGTACTCGTGGTTCACCACCATCATGTATCTAGTCGTTCTTGTGGTTGAGTATCCTGTAGGCCATCCATCGACCTCGACAAAAATAGTGGATTTGACCTTGCTAATGTGTGTTAGGAAAATTACCTCCTCCAACGTCTACCGATCGCAAAGTGGCTGTCGATCAACATCATTCTCTGGGGCACCACATTGTCTTTGCACGCTGCTGCTCCCAACTTTGTCGGGCTCCTCGTCCTCCGTGGTTTCCTTGGTGGCTTTGAGGCAGTCTGTCAGCCTGCTTTTGTGCTTCTTTCCTCTACATGGTAAGTGCAGTTTTGTCTTGCCAGAACTCTCACTAATCTTGGATCTCGTAGGTACAAGAAGGAGGAACAAGCGAGCACTATTGTGTATTGGTAAGTCAACTGTTTACATTATGCTTCTCTGGATACTGCTGTCTCTCCTCTCTAGGTACATGATGAACGGTATCCAGCAGATCCTAGGCGGGCTTCTCGCGTTCGCCTTCTCCTTCGTCCCCTCGACCTCCCCGATCAAGTCCTGGCAAGCCCTTTTCATGACATATGGAATAGCGACTGTGTTTTGGGGTTTCTTTGTCCTCTTTTGGATGCCTGACTCGCCCATGAAGGCGAAATGCTGGTCAGAAGAAGACAAGAAGCTCATGGTAGAACGGGTGCGAGAGAACAGAACTGGAGTTCAGAATCGTGTGTTTCGCAAGGAACAAATCTTCCACGCTATCTCGGACCCTCAAGGTGAGTGTTCCTCCGAAGGTTTCAACTCATATACTAATATTTGGAAAGTTTATGCGTTCGCTTTGATTCAGATCTGTACAACTCTGCCTGCTGGTGGTATAGGGGCCTACGCCAACATCCTCGTCAAGTCTTTCGGCTTTTCTACCTGGGAGACTCAGCTTCTGCAAATGCCAATCGGCATCGTTATGCTTACCGTCATGCTGACCTCGGCATGGGCTGACCGGAAGTTCAAGCAGACCATTCTCATCATGATGCTCGGTCTTTTACCCACCATCGCTGGCGTTGTGGTGCTCATCTCCCAACCATTCCATCATGACAAGAGAGTCGGGCTCCTAATTGCGTACTACATCATCTACTCATTCTGGACCTGCTCTGGTCTGGCATTGTCTCTTGTGTCTCGAAATGTCGCGGGCCAAACCAAAAAGTCGGTTGTCATTGCCAGCAACTTTGTCTTTTGGGCTGTAGGAAACGCCATCGGCCCTCAGTGCTTTAGGGACAAGGATGCACCGCGCTACTTCCTTGCTTTGGCCATTATTCTCGGCTGTTTTTTTATCCTTGAGTTAGTCTTGATCACGCTTCGAACATACTACGTGTTCATGAACAAGAAACGAGACGCGATGGTCGTCAGCGGAGAGATCGTGGATGATGTTGACTTTGCTTATGCGTTTGAGGATATCGCCGACAATGTAGGTTCTATGCCCTAAAATAAGTTGACGTTGATAGCTAACCACTCTTGTAGAAAAATCCGCACTTTCGGTACCATTACTAGAGGCTTGACTTCGGAGAAAGAAAGATGTGCCAGGCATAGCTGTCGAGAAGATGCAACTCGCCTACACCAAGGCTAATTCACCTGTTGCAACCCATATTTGACCGGGCTGAAGGGTCCACCAACATTGGCGCCCCCAATGGCGGAGTAATATCCCTGACCTTGCCATGTGACATAAATGTGATCAACTGTGCCACCCGTGTCATAGGTGACTTGCTCGCCGTCGTCGTCGAAGTAGGTGTGTCCCTCCGGTCCACTGCACGAAAGAGTGAGGTCGGGCATAACCGTGCAGGTGAGATATTTAATGCCGGCTGACTCAGAATCACAGAGTACGACGTAGGATGGACCACTGCTATAGTATAGGCACATGTACTTGCCATTGCTCTCACGAACACGGCCAGTGCTATGCTCGAGGTTGAAGGAGAGAACACGAGTGCCACTATAGGTGGGGTTGAAAGTGAGGATATTTCCCGTCTGGCCAGTCGACCTGACCTCTGCGCCAGGCACGGGGCCACCAACGGCCACTACCTTGAAGGTGGGCACAGGGTCGTACGGGCCTGTTGAGCTGGTGGTTGCAGGTGCGGATGTCGATGTCTCGATCATTGTGGAGTCGGAAGAGGTAGTGGTGGTGAAGAAAGTTGTCGAGGTAGATAGATCAGAAGAGAAAGACGTCAAAGTGGAGGACTCGGTCGCAGAGGCAGTCTCTGTGGTCGAAAGGGACTCGGTTGAGAACAAGGACTCGCTCGTGGAGGAAGCCGAAGTGGATGACGCTGTCGACGAGACAGCTGACGACGTGTCTGAGTAGATAGAGCGTCAGTCAGAGTACCGCAAAAGCTATAATGTCATATTCTCATACCTGAGGATGACGGCCGACACAGACCGGCGACAACAGCATCAGCCGCCAGAAGCCCGAGGGCCAAGGACAAGACAGACTTTGCATGCATAGTCTCTACACGACAGGGCGAAAAGAACGACTGAGGTTAGTTCAGATGAAGATACAGGTTCCCTGGAAGGTGGAAACTGGGGGTGGGACTTCCTTTAAACGACAGGCAGATGACGGGATATTAATGACCACCGCTAGATCTTGATCAATAGCAAGATAGCGTTGAGCTAGTGAAAGGTTTTGCAAACCATGGCGCCTTGTCACTCCAATAATCATGGTCTGGACCCTGATTATTGTCTACTAGCTTGCCCGCTACGGCATCTTTCCCCGAGCTGAAAAGTGGATGGAAATGTGTTTGAGTGCCGACATTGGCGGTCCAGCGGGGGACATAAAACACGAGACTCGGGGTGGTTAATGGCTGGTCACGGTTGTGAGCATCTCTGTATGTTCAATCCGATGCCTGAAATTTTAATTAGTCAGTCCAAAGGCACTTCGATTTTATCTAATTATTAGAGTAAGAATAGAGCTGCTTTGTACCTTTTAAATAAAAGTAAAGAGTCTATGAATCTCATACCTAGAGATTTCTCTCTAGGAATTCTATGCTTTTAATATTATAAACTTGATCTTTTTTCTCTCATATCTCTAAAATTCGAAGATATTCTCGACGTCAAGGTAAGCTGTTGAATGGAGAAATCAGGGGTAAGCACACGCTAATGAAACTCTCAGGGGTTAAACTGTATCTTCGCCTTAGAGCGTGTCACGTGCCTGTTTGGTCTGTCAGCGTCAGGCTGGAAATGAAGCAAAGCGCTCGGAACGTCTAGCCAGCTGTATCTTGCCGGCTATGCCTAGCCTCTAGCTGACTTATAGGTCACTTGTCTGCTGCGCTGCTTCCCATTATTGAATCAACATTGGACTCGTAACGCGGTAAGAGAATCACGCATATTGTATCCCAGTTGTTACTAATCATGACGCGTGTGGTCTCACGCGTAGGGCTTTGTTTATCCTTGGCCCTGTGTTAACACGCGGACTGGCTTGAGCCAATCAACGTCCGATTTTCAGCTTAGCTTGGTCAATGTCTGTTTAATTGGTTCGCTTAACGGCTTATCGATAGCCTGGTGATCAGCTCCACTTGTTGTGATGCTTCATCCCGTGGTGAAACTCTGTTCTAGAAAATAGAAATCAAGTCGAAGGAAAAGTCACAAAGGACAAAGTCTACCTCTTACGTGAGTATGCTAAGCCCAAGCACTCAGGCCGCGATAATATACTTACTCATCTTAATACGTATATATCACTCTAAATATCCTAACCCAAAAGCCGAGACTGGTGAACATAGAAGCCATCCCATAATTACCCTATACAACTTGGAAAAGACGACCAAAAAAGAAAAGCTGAGCAGGGGTGGCTCCTTGTTAAAGCTAGGCGCGGTTTCTAGCCGAGGCATAAATGCTCACTTTAATAATGCAGTGGGGTTGTCTTTAACCTAATTCGTTATAACTCAACCTTTTCATACTGCGATTCTCACCTCTAGGGCTCCAGTCCTTAACTCAACCTTTGTCACTTGAAGGTACTCGGCGTTGTTGGTTGGGAGTCGGTTCATGTAGATTTCGAGCGTGTTAGGAAGATAAATGGGTATGCACTAAGGCAGGCCTCTGAGTTGTTGGGCTGTTGTGTGGAGGAAGTTGGCCGGAGACGAAGCTTAATAGCCTGCAGGAATCACGGATTGAGCCCCTCCTCTCTAGACTGCAGGGACTCGAAGGGTTTACCTGGGATTGGCTTTACCGTTCAGATTGACAATACTGGCTAGAGTGATGGCTCGCACATATCAGCGCTCGAGGCTATCGCAGAATGGATGTATCATGTTTTTAATTGAATCAGCATCTTAGGGAGTGCCTCGATCTCGTGACGGGCTAATCATTCGGCGTTTGATATTTGCATTCAGTGTTACAGATAGATTGATGTATAAAAGCTCGACCCACGGCAACCAACAGCGACAACAAGCACAACAAATCAACGGTCACATGAGCTGAGCACGTGTTATATAATGTGTACCTGTCCCGATGACCCTAAAATACAAATTCTTCTTCTCATCCTTTCATCACAACACAACTTGACCCCTACTTTGCCACGTCAACATCCATGGAACCCAACAGCCAGACCTCGCAGTCCGGCGACAATGACGAAACAAAAAGTCAGCCCCAACAGGAGCAAGAGCAAGAGCCTGGGCCTGCCGCTGCCAACGACACTGGCTTGCAAGAACCACAACCCCTAAAGGGGATGGCGAGGATTAAAGCAGAGATTGCTCGCGGTGAAGAAAAGCGCCGTCAATACCTACTCCGCCTCGAGAGAATGGAACCTGAAGAGCGCGCCACGTACCTCGAAGAGCGTGACCGAAACCGATACGCCGAGCGAAGAAGAGCAGCGAGGCGGGCAGACGCTGTCGAGATCGCGCTGACTAGCTACTTGACTGAAGACCAGTGCACCGATCTGCTTCGACAGCCTTATTACCCTCCCGACGGGACAACCTTCCTGCGCTCGTTGAACGGCTACCTCGACGACATGGGCGACATACGCCATTTCAGACGGGTTCTAGGCGAGAACACGGGGAATCCCAAGTGCTTTATGCTGCGCTCCGCGGAATTGTGTAAGTTTGCTCTCGTCGACTGGAGAGTCCCCAGGCAGGAACACATCCGTGAGCTGGGTCCTAGCCTTGCTCTTGACCGTCTATACGAAGCACACGTCCAAGAGCTGCGCCAAGATGACCGACTGGCACAAGCTCGAGAGGTGGCTCGTGGGCACCCACAGCAATATAATCTCAGATTAACACAATACTGGGCTCGAAGGATGCTACACGAGTACGAGGCTGCGGTCGAGAGAGATGAGCCTCTGACCGACCAGACAGCCCCCGCCGTCTGGGCCAACATCGTCCCCAAAGCCCCTGTCTGGATCGCTGAGATTAGGAGATGGGGGCAAGATTTCGGCTTTGTCTGCTACAGGTCCAGTGAGGTCGAGCAACGGCCAGCTGTGGCAAGAGATCGCTGGTTCTCCATCTTTGAGGATACCAACGCTCCAGGCTGTTACAACGGTAGCCCGAATGAGTTTTGCGGCTACCGGAGGGGGGCCGATATGATAATCATGCGTGGATATGATTTGGGAGAGTACATGAACGCTCAGTGGCAGCCACCCTGCTCTGTCCATGGCCTGCCCTCCAAAGCCTGCCCTTCCGTGTTTCGAGAGTGAGCCATCCAACCTAACCAGAAAGCTTTTCACTAATATGGCATGAACAAGGCATTTCAAAACAGTCGCGAAGCCGAATCTTGGCAGCCCACGTATGTCGAAGAACACATTCTTGGTCCTCCACAACGATTGCATCTTCCCCGAACTTGACACTCATGGTGTGGAACTTGGGGAACCCCTGTTTCCACCCGCTGGCGCGCATGATGAGGACGGGACAGTTCTACTAACAACTCACGACCTCCCTCACTTCTTTCTTTGGGCGTATGACGCTGAATGGGAGCCTCCAAACCGCGCAGAGGGCCAAGTCGCCACGACTGTTCAAGTCGGGGGATGCAACTGCCAAGGAACTCTTGCCAGAGGCTATGGTGGTGCTGATAAGGATGGGTATCAGGGCCGCGTCAAGATCCGGGCTCACTCCCTGTTCACGTGGCTCTACTACGCGAGGCATGTTTGTGACTAAATCATCGACCTGAAGGATATCTGGCGCATCGCCCAGGACATGCCAAACCAAGTGTGGAATTGCGGGACGGATCGGTATGATAAGTCCCGCCCGAATGCACTACCTTGAGGTTTAAGCTCTGCATGGCGTCTCAGCTTCTATAACGATATCAAATACTGGAGCAACTAACTGCGTATTGGAAGAAGACGCTGTCTCTAACCATTCCACCCCTATTCATTTTCTAACCATAAGACGCAAGCACTGCTGATTACAAACGCATTCCCGATTGCTATCCGTGTAGACCTCAAAAGAGCCACCCCCTCTCTTGATATTGAGGTACGGCTAAGGTTTTTAGCAGAGGTAACAAATTAGTAGTGCATTTGATCATATATGCTTAAGCTACAGGCTTGCCTTGGTAGGTAGGGAGGAAACCAGATTTTTCTTCACTTCAAATGCAGCCTTGTTTCCGGGGCATCCAAACGAGACTGGTACTAAAAGACTAAGAAGAGGGGGGTAGCTAAGCATTCAACTATTTGCCTTGACAATAAGATCAATCGGAAGCTCCCCAGACTTGCTCTCAGTATACCAGTCCATCATGTAGCGCCAGACCGGGGAATTCCTGGCAATGACCTCCTTCACACTGGCATTGCTCTCGTTGGCAGCACGCTGGAGGACTTTGAGGCGGGCAGATGGGTGGAAGGTGTTCAGCAATATATACCCAACCACTTCTTCGTTGGAGGGAACTGTTGTAAACCAATGGGGGGAAAGAACACTACCTGTCGGAGGGCCCTGGAGACTTCCATCATCCACGTTTAGGGCAGAGTGGGGGTAGATGCAGTCGTCTCTGCTAACGACCAGCACTCTTGGCTTTCCATTCGTTATGAGGAAAAGCTGGACGTCTGCGAGCTTCTGGAAGTTGAATCTCTCCAACCCCGACTCAGGGTTGCTCGGTGCGTCTGACGGCATGTAGAGCCATGGCTCGAGTTCGTGCTTGACCAAGTCTGTCATGTCCGTTGATTATTTGGAGATAGTGTGTCCCGGAAACCAACTCTGCGCGAACTCCAGAATGATGAACTCCTGGGAGGAGTCTTATTGGCTGAGGAAGTCCCGGACCTGGGCGCATGAAGGGTATGCTGAGTGTAGTATTCACTGTCATCCTTGTTCTTATACATGCGCAGATCAAGGTAGCAAATACCATCTTCCAGTTGTTTCCTGATGGTCTTTGACTCGTGATGGACCTGGCCCAGTAGAGCGATATTGTCGAGCAAGTCGCTGTACGGCTCGGGACCGATGAATATATCTCAAGACCTTTTTTATATATCATTAAAATATAATTACTCTATTATATAGTTATACTAAGACTCTTTAGTAATAGTAAACTT